>JMFS01043712.1:0-20723 GCA_000699545.1 Podiceps cristatus | reverse complement strand
GGTGGGCTATGGGCTTGATTTAGATGCCCACACGTAAGCTTCTGGTGCTACTAGGGCAGCTGAATCCCAGCCTAGTTTCCATGAGGAAACTGTATGGCACCGTAGGTACGGATGGTGTAACGCTGGTCTGAGCACCAGGTGTCTGCAACCCTGGGCAGCCGAACCGACCCACAGCTTCCCGCTGACTGGGAAGGGACTCGGCCACCTGCACGGGGACCTGCACATTCAGGTGTCTTAATTGGAAGCACAGTCCTATTCTACATAGAGTGACACCCACATGTTGGTTCTCTCCAGTGTCAAAAGCAAAGCCACATTTCACAGCATAATGCAGTTTCTGAGCAAAAGCATGGGCATTCAAAGGCAGTGGAGAAGACAAGTCGTTGCTCACGGCTCAGAGGAATACTGTGCTTACTCAAAGGTAATTCAGACATCAAAAGGAAAAAAATGGAGGTAACTGGCAGCTGCAGAGATCTCAGGAAGGTCTTCCTTCTAGACCCTGGCCTGCTTTCACTGGTAACCATGTCAGCTAAGGGCGGGAAAGGAAAACCACCGGCAGACAATTTTGGACAACGTGGAAGGTTGAGTGATTAATTCCTACAGATCTGATGACAGTGAACAGCACCGACTGCTGCTTATCCCAGCTCAGGGTACTTTTCAACACACCTGGCAGGTTCACATCCTCCAGAACCACCTCCAGCAAAGTGAAATGGTTTAAAGAACCCCCCGCAGTTAGGTGTTTGAGATTCCTGGAGTACGATGTCTTTCCTGGATGTCTCCACAGGAAAAAGCTTCCCTGACCATGTTAACCTGAAACAGGTGTCACTGGTGGGTGGCTCACTGCCCAGGGAGCTGCAGGGAACAAAACATCTCCACCCTGACTCCAAGGACTTCTCAAATTCCCTGTTATTTGTCTGCTAAATAGGAGGAAAAGAGCCAGCACTTACACAGATTATTCGGGTTTATGTGAATGGGAGACACTGTGAGAGGAGTGTCAGGGGTTTTCTTTCTAAGTGTAGAAAAATACTCTTTGTTTAGGATATTCTTCTGAGGAGGTTCTCCCACTGAGTAAGCACATCTCTCTCAGCTAGGACTTCAAAGCTTTTTGGGGATTTGCAAGCACATCTTGTGCATGCTTCGTACCACCACTCTGGGCTGTACACTGTCAGCCTGCTTTCAGAATTTTCCAGGCCGTGTTCTCCACCTCCTCATTTGTGAGTCTCGATCCACTGGCAGCAGCTGTATTTTCTTTAGTCACGCTCCCTGCCTATCTGGTCACTATTTTAGATTCTTTAGCAAAATGTAAACAATCTGTGGCTCCAGGTCTGCAATCAGAGCTGTGTGGGTGGGCCTCTGTGGACCCCCGCTGACCTCAGATCAAGTTGCAGGATTGGAGCTTTAGTTCAAATCTGGACAAAAACAAGAACCAAGATGGATTTCATTATTCATTTATTTAGGCTGTTGGTTATTTATGCTATTCATTATTATCTGATGATAAATTCAAATATAAGAGATATACATAATAAGAATTTGGATAGAAATATGACATTACAATATATCATCCTAATGATTTTTTTTTTTTAAAAAAAAAACCAAACCTAAAACCAGACAGCCTTGTAGGGTGGAGATTGAAACCAGGTGAAGGATTATACAGACAAGAGCTGATGAAGTACCTGGGTAGTCAGGCATTGAAAAAATGAAAAGCCAGCTCCATATGATTTATTTTGGGAGTAAGAAGAGAAGGCAACCATGATCAAGGGAGGTTAAATTCGTGCTGAAGTCATCCATGATGATACTTTTAACATGATCCTGATTAATTTTATTATTGTTATTATTTAAAGTAGAAGGGACGATTCTAGGTCACAAAACAATTCCTGCCTCAAGCCCAAGATGACTAGCTGGAGTAAGGCATTTTGAGAAGACTTATGGGAGAATGCATCATTTGAGCTCTCCCAGTTGACTTTTTTCTCTCTCATGAACAGCAAGCTCCCTCTGTTTTCTTCTAACAACATACCGAAACGCCACAAGGATGAGCAGGGAAATAGGCATTTTTGACAAAAACCATGCATGTTTGTTTTTTTCCAATGGCTTTGAAGCAAACTTAGCCTGAAGATGTAAAAAGCCTTAAGTTCAAATGCAGAGAAATTAAGCTTGCTGCTATAAGTTCATCCGTGATAGATTACTCCATTTCCCCAATGCTTTTGTGTCTTCTAGAAGCTCTAGAAGAAAGACCCGACTCAGCTAAGTAAACAACCCTGAAAAACATATCCCCTATCACTGTACAAAACATGTTCACAACCGACTAAACTGATCATGTGGTTTAGAGAAACAGTGTTGTGTTTGTTTTTAGGATCCATGGATGCCTATATGAATGAGTTTTTCAACTCGGCAGAGTGGAATGAAGTCCTGCTCCTCGCACACATCACAACAACTGTTGGTGAAAACAAAGAGGTGTAAGCTATTTGCAGAAAAAGAGCAAGTCAGAGCCTGTCTTGCTCCTGGTGAGAATGCCTCACTGCTACATAAGGTATGGTGAAGCTGTGGGGTGACAAGATGGGAAATTAGCTGTCTGAAACAGCAGCGTGTCTGTTCAGATTTTGCATCAGAAACAGTCTTCAGAGTTACTGGCAGTGAAGGAAGAATCCAGTGACGGCAGGAGTAAAAAATGTAAAACTTACAATTTTAGATGACAGAATGCAGCATCTGAAGATAGGGCAGGTAGAGAGGAGTGGGGAGTAGTGCTCCTCTTCTTTAAGCCCCTTTATCAGCCATGACTCCAACCACTTTGCATGCTAACTCTAGCTGACAGAGTGTGCTCTGATCAAAGCACTGACACGTCAGTGCTTTAATTACATGAACAATCATCAGACTTCAGAACTTACATGGAATTAATTCTAGTGACTTACGCTTCCTACAGCTATTGTTTTGGATTGCTGGTTAATTGAGAAATGGCCGGGTTTGTTTTCACTTAGTTGCAGGTTTTCTCCTCAATAGTTGTATGAGTTAGAGAGATCTTTTCATATGTGTGAAGCTTTGAAGAAGATGTTGACAGGCCTCATGAACAAAATGTAAAAGCAAAGATAGCACCCACCGAGAAAACTGGAACTCCTCCAATATTTTTAGAGGGAAGGAGGAGAATACATCCTTCCACTTGACTTCAATAGAATGGATACATTTGAATGCTTTATGAATATATTAATTAGAAAAGTTCACTGTCAATCTAGGAATTTAAAATGGCTACATCTTTTTTCAGCATTTTGAAGGGGAAAGGCCAAAAAATCCCCTAATCTTCCTAAAATTATAACCAATACCTACCTCCCCAACAAAACCTTATGTTATATCTTGCAGGCAAGAAAGTTCAAATATTCTACTTGTTCAGGAGTAATCAGTAATTTTCACCAAACTAGACTGGAGATTCCCAGCATCTGTTTACAGCAAGCTAGGTGGCTGTGCCTGGACCTGAATACGGACACCAGGAGGTCTGCCTCCTGTAGCCCCACAGCTGCAGTTCGGGGGGAAGGGGTGGGGGGGCACTCTCCGCCCAGCTCCACTGCAACAGTAGTACCCTCAACACACACATTGAGAGAGACAGTGTGACGTCCAGAGTGTGACAGCAGAGTACAGTATCCCGCCTCTGCATGACTTACACTCTGGATACCATGGGTTGAACATGGCATGGGGTGCGCTTGGGTTGTTCTGGGCTTTGAACACTCACTCTAAGACCTGGGATGTCCAGACACCTAATTCCCTAGCACACATATAGGCAGGACACTTATCTTTACCTTCATACTGCTGAAAACAATATTTCCCAAACTTAGCACATTTCGTCACATATATCTTCTCATTTGTAGTCAGAATAGCTTTGGCCAGCCTACCTTTGGTAGTTTCACTTTCCCGGATCAGGAAGGTACCTCTGGGGTTTCCAAATGACAACAGCTGCCTCTCAGCATCTTTTCGGCCAAGTTTGCCAAAGTACCACCTTAGGGAAACATCAGAAATAGTAAGACAAATGCTACATAGGATTACTAGGTAGTGTCATGGAGCTCAGACATGGAGCATTATTTGCAGCAACTATGGTTACTCAAGTATATTCAACCATTTTTGTCATAGTGTGTCTCTTCTATTGTGGTGGGAAGCTAATGTGACAAACTGTGTAGTGGGTGTTGTATATGCTGTGCAGTAGCACTTTGCATTAAGCCCGTAATCAGAAGATGATGGGAATGCTTGTTTGGTGTCTTATGACAAAGGCCAGACTTTGACAAACAGAGAGAAAGACTTGGCGGGGGAAAGGAGTAGACAAGGAAAAGGGCAGAAAAGTGTGTTGCTGCTGAAGAGCAGTATTTTTACAGATGTTGCTATAAACTACATATTTGACTTACATAGTGATGTACTAGTATTCAGTATTTTTGTTGCAGCACAGCTATAAAACCTCAGTAGAAGGAACAGATGCAACCACTTTACTGTGGCTGTATAAGGCTTTCAGAGTTTTGGTACCTTTTTCCTTTCTGTAGCAATGTTTTTTTTCTTTCCCCCCCCCCTCCAGTTTCACAATTAACCAAGTACGACCTGAAGTACAGACTACAGTAGTACCTGCTCAGCTATATAAGTTCCTCCAGCACAACTTTTATATTGGAAATAGTATGTATATGCACAGCACACAATTTTTCACATAGATATGTCCCCACTATGCTGCCTGCTGTATGTGTTGTAAGCATCCTACCTATTGGTAGGTATTTGTTGATACAACGTGCCCTTTTTAATAGACAGTTTGCACACTAATTGACTCCAAATATTTTTACAATTTGCTTCAGGAAAACCAAAGGCACTTTTCGCTTAAAGCTTGAAATAAGTCGACTCTCGAATAAAGGAAGCAGACCTATGTTCCTTTAGGTTTTCTTCCTTTGTTTTGACATTGAAAAAGCACTGAGCTTGTGCTTCTTTTGTTACTAATTGCCTAATTATTTATCAGTGCAGTTAAGAACTGAAATAAAAATAATGTAAGTCATTTGATAAATTGCTGCAATCAATCAAAACCAATGCCTCGAACCTCCTTCAAACACAGCACTAATGGGTCTTTACAACAAAAAGAAAACATACTCCTCTGCTTGGATGGAATCGACTGGAGCCACATAATTACTGGGAATGTAACCAGTTTCGCCTGTTGTCAAGGACCGGGCCTCCCACCAGTCTCCTTCCCTGCAGAAACAGAGTTGAGGAGAAGTGAGAGCGAGACACAGCTGTAAAGACAATGATCTGACTTTGCTAACAGCACTCGCAGCTGCACGGCATAAGAATCCACAGCAACTCCTCTCTATCTCTGGCATGCCTCTGAGCTGTTTGCATCTAAACCCAAATAATATACCTATTTCTTTACACCTATTATTATTTCAGCAGTGATTGGTAATGTAGCCTTCCAAATGCAGCACACTGACATAAACAGGCATAACAACCCAGTGAAATCAGGTTTGGTGGGGGCTGGATTTGGACTAGAATAGTGAAACCTGTCTCCATAGCGATTATTCTAATACAGACCCTTGAGAGAGTTTATAGAAAAACTGCCAAACTGAGCACTGTCACATCCACTGCTAGTTTTAAAATTTTACGGGGATAATTAATCTGAAACCCAAAGGCATCAAAAAGCCATCTATCATTAGAGTTTTAGATAGCCCTTAAGGATCAGGCTTCACTGTCTAGATTCCCTCTCTTGGTCACCTGGAGGAGGTATCTGAAGTAGCAAAGGACTTCACTGCATTTTCAAACACTTACAAAAAACCATTCTTCTACAACATGTCAATATGAAGAGGTCCATGCAGGACCATCTTATGGCAGTGTTCCCAAGGCTTCACATCAATTTTTGCCGTACACTGGTGTGCACAGTAGGACACGGTACCGCCCTTCAGGCAATGCACGTTGCTGTAGAATGCACAGCTTTAAGCCAAGTTTATTTTTCAGCTTTTTACAGGATGCAATGATTTGGGATTTATCCATTTGTATTTCATTCTCAGCGCCAGATTCTCTGATGTTTAACTCCTACCACTACTAATAAGCATTTTCTTTTCTATTACTTCACTGCTTAGAGACCCTTTCTCAGTTTCCCTCTCTGTGAAACAGATTTGCTCACTAAATAAAACACTATTATCAAATGTGGCCACAGAATTCAACTCCTTCTGTAAGAGAGCAGTTACAGAAAACACGTTGTCTAAGCTATTACTAGCAGGAAAGTCTATGTCAAGGTGAGCTCTTACTTTAAATTTTCAACTCCACTTTCCTTAACAGTTTGAAGGAGTATGAACTCTATGGAAAAAACCTAGCAAACAGCTGTGATTAGTCAAAAAAGGAGACATTTCCAATTGTACAGTTCAAAGAAGTGAAGAACAAATAGCTTTTCTAGAGGTTGGCAGCTGACACTATTTTAATACACCTTGTGTGCATTAGTATGTCAGGCAAATGGCCCTATCTTTTTATGTCCCTAATTTTATCAGCTGAAGTGCTAACCCTCCCCCCATATGTTGCTGTTGAATATTTCTGAGGGATTATGCCATATTGTGGTAGGTAAATTGTACCATTACATTTCTTCCCCTTACTGTACAGAGAGCCCACTAGATGGAGGTATTTTATCATATCTAGGGAGGAAAAAAGCAGCCCTGGAGATGATCACAGCACCAGGAACAACCCCCTCTGCTTTGACAGAGAAGCTAAGATCTCTCAAAGCACTGCAGAAAGAAGCAGGGATGCAGACTTTTTTCACAGCTCTTAATTTTAGACTCCCAGCTGAGGTAGGAGGAGGCTAGTCAATGGGGCTAGCCAGGCTGTGCGGGAGTGGCGGTGGGGATGCAGGGGATGGCCAAGCGTTTCTGAGCCCCGAAGTCACGCACTGCTCTGAACCACCTTTCTTTCCCTTGGATTGCCGTTGGTATAATTTCTGACTTCAAATCCCTCTGTACACTATTTCAGGTATTACTGTCCTGAACTTTTAATTCAAAGCACAAATCAAATTTCATTTGTTGAGAGATAAAAAAAAATCCAGACCCCTCCAAAAATTCCAGGCAAACTAGTTTGTGCACAGATACGCTTTCTGGTTGCACGCAACTTTGGCAGACTCTTAAAAAAAAATGGGCTTCTTTCATATAACTTCTGATACAAGTGAAGAGAGGAAGCATTGTCACAGAAAAGCTGCTTTTTGGAGATTCCCCGCCTGGCTGTCAGTACTCCAGGAGTGTGGCTATGTCTGTGTTTATAAGCTGACAGAGCTGACTGCGATGGGAACTGAGCTTCTATAATCCTACAAGAAAATCAGTGGATGCTTGTGGTTTTTTGTCTGTTTGTTTGTTTGGGTGGTTTTGTGTGTGGGGTTTTTTTTGGTTTGATTTTGTTTTGTTTTGTTTTGTTTTTTTCCACTTAGAAAACCTTCCTCCAGGCAGTAATTACCTGCATCAAAATGCATGTACTGCAACTGCCCACACATGGGGGAATCTCTCTGCCCCACCGACTCCAAGTACGATTGCGCTGCAAGTCCTGGTGAGCACCCTTTGATTGCATCAACTGCCTTGTGTAAGGAATTCATAATGCTTGGAATTTCTTCTGCTTTCATGTTATGGCATAGTTTGTGCAAGGTTAGGAAAGCAGCAGGCAACGTGAACAAAAATGGATGATAGGTTAAAAAAGGGGTTTTTTTCCAAGTGCTAATTTAGAAGTAGAGAGGTTTTTAAACTGCTGCTCCCTCTGAAAGTTGTAACTGAAGTTTCCGTGCTTTCATCTACATCAAAGTTCTTCAGCTTCATGGCTTCATGAAATATTCCACAGAATTACCTGATTTTTTTTTTTTTTTTAACTTTAATGCACACTGAGCCAAGTCCAACCCTGGAGTTGTTCTATTAAAATTAACAGGCATTGCACCAGGGATGAATTTGCCTCACTGTCACATAGTGTAAGAAAAAAAGATGAGAGCAATATCCTAAAGCCTCTAGAAAGTGACATACTTGGTGTTTAACCCATTTTTACCTCTACATGATAGCAATACTGAACATAACACAGAGCCTTCAACTCTATGTTCTTAGCCAAGAATTACAAGATGTTCAGATATAGGTCAGTAGCACAGTAAGTTTTAGATGTTATTTTTAAATTGCTAAGGGATTTTTTTTTCTATGGGCAGCTAATAAAATTAATTTTAAGTTGATGATTTCCAGGATGAAAGTGTGGTTTTCATGCCAAATGCAACTATACAGCTGTATAATGGTGCATTCTCACTTAAAAGAACTTCCTAGCACCTACCTTTAAAAGGAAAAAAAATGCTTTTAAACTTGGCACACAGGTCTGGGTAACGTCTCTTTTGTGAATCAGTTTTTAGCTTATTTCTGTGTAGCAGACTGCAAAAAGTGTTAGCACATGCCTTGCAGAACTTCTGTGACTACTGGTGAAGTACAGAGCTGGTACTCTCAATTCTGAATGTGAGTTACTGTGAAATGTAAGCAGCGCATCACACAATCCAATGCTTATTTTTGAAGTAAAGCTGGATGTGGTTGAAGGGTTGTGGGTTTTTTTTTAACAATAAAGCACTTTGCAAAACTGCACTAAATGCAAAGACAAGTAAGCATAGAGCAAAATCCCTACATATCTTGAATATCCATTAGATTTTACTAATAACATAAGAAGACAAATATAATTGTCAACTTTGTAAGTTTAAAAATATTTAAAAGCATATTCCCAAGCCTAAAACTTACGAGCTGTTAAGTATTTGAAATTTTTCTCCTTTGTGAAAACTCAAGTCATCTTCTGTTCTTGCTTCATAGTCATAAAGCGCCACAAAAAGAGTTACACCTAAAGAAGAAGATAGGTGAGTTACACTCCATCATAAAAAACAGAAGAAAAAGAGCCTCAAGTGATGAGGTGGCTGAGCCAAAAGTAAGTTACTCTGGTTGCTGAAGAGCAAAATAAACTGAAACCTCCTACTTTTTGGACAACAATTCTAATCCCTCTGCTTTTATGCAGCCAGCAGGCACGCCACCTCCTTCACTCTGTACAGTCATCAGGTTTGGTGCCCACACACGGTGTAGGATCCCAAGGGGGCAAAGGTGGGGCTGAAGAGAAAGTTTAGACATAGCCATGCCAAGTATTTCCTGTTAACTACTTGGGGTGGCTCAGACCATGCTTCCCATTCCCTGGTAGAGGGATGAGGAAGTCAATCAGTCAAATTGGGCACGTATATGTGGTATCTCACCCCCCCAAATGAACTAGCACCTGCAGGTTAGCAAAGGTAGGGCTGAAGACCCAGCTCGTCCCCTACTTCAGTTCTTTGCACTATTTCATGAAATAACTCTTCCCAAAGGCAGCTTGCTGAGACAGTCGTGCCTCTGCTGTAATTATGTGATTGATACTCACTACGAGCACTGAAGGCAGACTCACCTGTTCCTCCTCTTGTACGCAGTGTCCCTGTATGAGAGGAGGAATTGACTCCACCAAACACAGTCAGTCCTTGGCCTCCTGTGGCATGGAAGTTGTTGTAGTTCGGGATTGAAGTCACACCAAAGCTAGGGTAGTGCTGCGGAGTGGGATCTGTCCCATAGCGGTAGCCTGAGCTTTGCGTTAAACTGCCATCCCTCTCATCAGTCAGTTTTGTTGCTTCTTTATCCTTACATTGCACACAGCCCATTATCTAAAATCCTAGGAGAGGAAGGAAAAGGACTGGTGTTCATACAATGATACCCACCAGATCTCCCCCAAACTCACATATGACGAGGATCAAATTAAGTTCACTGCTCAAAAGAGAAGCAGTTTGAAAAAAAAACCAGTCGTTGAATATGAACAGCAACATGTTGGGAAAAGCTCACACAAAATCTTCCTCACAGTGGTTTCCCACCGAGGCCTGGGGAAGGAGATCCTGCCTGCTCTTAGGGCAGTGGCAGCTCTCTGCCCAGCCCTGCCAGGCAATGGCTTGCACCGAGGTAGTGAGAGGATGAAACCCCTCTCACTCACCCTTTGCCAGGAAGGTACGACTGGCAGGCAAAGGGCTCAGCCAAAAAGTGCAGCTGGAGGCGTTCAAGTCTGCCCCCCAAAACACTGAGCTCACGGTTCATGTTTGACCTTGCCAGCTACACAAGAGCTGACTTCACCTGAAGGCAACGCAACCTTTTTCCATTGCGGGAGCTCTGCATGACAGGCAGAAAAGCAGGCACAATGCCCTGACAGTTAGCACAGCACAGGGAAGTGGAGGGAAGTCATCGGACGGCACAACAAAGCCAAAAGGAATTGCCCCTTTATGCAGTACTGAACAGAAGCGTAAACCCTGCCGGTAGTGGATGGTGGGGCAGCCAAAGGTATACGTGAGTTACAGAACTAGAGAAAGTCACGGAGGAATTAACATGTCAAATGCAGAGCATCTCCAAGTCTGGATCCCAGACAGGAGGAAACTGAGAGGGTACGGATTGGAAAGGGTTGTGCTAAGTTTTTTAATTCTTGTAACCTCTTGTTTAGCACCCTCAGGGGACACTGCCAGAGCTTGGGTTAATCTCTCTTAATTTTAGGTGCCTATCTTTCTCTAGGTGCAGTGAGACAGAGGATGACTGGCCACACCTTAGCAGCAACCCTCCGAGGTTTAGTCCTGTTACCCGGTATTGCTTTTCATCTGGCAGCTCTAACATCTTATAATCCATGTGCTGCTGTCACCAAACTCTTTCCTATTGACTCAAGCTGAATCTACACACAAAACATGAGTTTTTGAAGCTGGGTGTGACGAATCTAGGGAATTGGATATTCCTCTGGATGCACAGTACGGTGCATCTGGACTGGTACAGTAACCTGGCATGCAAACAACATACGCCGAACACTGGGGCTGCAAGAAGAGCAGTGACAACAGAAAAATCTTTGAAAAAAATTAGAGTTACTGGACATACTTTATCCATAATATACAAATAGACAGAGAGTAAATGCATGGAACTTTAAAAAAAAAGTATAGAAAATAACTTTTTTTTTTTTTTCATATTTCTTTTCACATTTCAGCCAATATCCGTGACTTAGGGTATAAATAAAAAGCCTGCCCTATTTCAAATATCCTCATTTTTCTGTAGCTGCCAGGCTGGCTATTTTGTATGCTTTACCCCAACATCAACACAGGAAATTGGTTTTGACAAACTCATGGGATTCAGAAAAAGCATATTCCTCCGCTGCTAATGCTTGAAAAATTATGCAGTAGCTCCCTGCTTCTCTGTGACAGTCCACAGTCTGGATACCCGCTTCCTAAATCCAACCTGCCTCATTAAAATACCCTTCTCTTGAAGGGTATTTTTTACAATTTGCAGATACTTCCAGTTATTCTACAAGCCTGTGCAGAAAAACAAGCACTATTTTAATATATTTCCCTGAGCTGTATTGCCTGCAGTTAGCACAGGTCTACCGTCTCTTGCTCTTAGCTTAACTTAAAGGCTCCCTTTTCGCACTTCTCTTTTTCCTTCAAGACGCCACATTCACTCGGCAGAGTTCCCTCACCAAAACATTTAAGTCTCTTCACACGAACGCAAACAAGGACTTGCTGCCACGGGTGGCGTGAGCCGGGATTCTTCATGAAACTAAAGCGACAACGGGTCGAGGGAAAGGGGTTTGCAGCCTGGAGGCTGTAAAACACGCTATGCCGCTGCTGCCACTGCGGCAGCCGCGCCGGCCGCCAGCCTCTGCCCGCCCTGGCCCCGGGGCGCGCGGTGCCGGCCGCCAGCCTCTGCCCTCCCTGGCAGCTGGGTCGGAGGTGGAGGTGCCAGGTACCATGCTGGGGCTTGAGGTTGTCCATCCCTGGGACCAGCAGTGACTCCAGGTGAGCCTACAAGGACCACGATGGGTGCAGAGGTGCCCCGGCCAGCTTCGTATCAGCTGTGAAAATCTGCTTGCAGAGGTATCTCTGCTGCTTTTACCCGTTTCAATAGCAGGATGGTCTGGCTCTGGAGACCCTCTGTTTGGAGATGTCAGTCAGAGGTGAGGTTTTCCTGGCTCCTCTCAGAGCCAAGGAGCCCGGTGAGCGATGCCAGGGAGTGAAGCAGGACCACAGAGAGGGCGAGGGCCCCGTGGGCTGACAGATCATCTCCCTGCTATCAGCACAAGCAGAGCCCAGGTAGGCTTCGGGTGCGAAGACGAGTCCCGGACTCATGTTGGAACATATGCTTATTCACTTCAAAACAGTTAAGTGATCTGCAGGCTTTATTATTTAAAGAAGAATCTCAGCAGCCTTTTTGTTGGGTTGTAACCTTACCTCCCTGTGAAACTCTGTCACCTCCTCCCTTTCCCGTCTCAGCTCTATTTCTTCTCTTATTTTTTCCCACGTGAGAAAAAGTAGAAAAGAAAATGAAAGAATGAAAGAAAAAACAAGACAGAAAACATGAAATCTAGGAGAGAGTGGGAGGAAAGGGGTTTTCTTGTTGCTCATTTGCAAACTTTCAGCTGAGCAGGGAAAAGAATCTCCACTGAAATCTGGGAAGATTTCACAGATCAAGTTACAAGTGCTGACAAGACAGCTCTACGCACTTCATTTACACACTGATGAAGAAAAAGTTAAAACTACAAATCAAATGCAAAAATAAAATTGTTCAAAATATTAATTTTGAAGAAACTGAATAAACCAGGAGATGCTAAATATGTATGTCCTGGTAGTTTCAGAAAAATAATGGTTTGGGGTTTTCTTTTTACCAGGAATGGTATGGGTTTTATCAGTTTATCAAATTATCAGTTTCTTGATTTTTGGTTGGTTTTTACTTCCTTTATCTTTTTGCTGGCAGTGGTAGCGCACAGGGAAGGAGAATTTGCTGCAAAATGAACGACTGACAAAAAGGGCTATTTCTTTCACTTGCTCTCTCCCGCTTTGTCACACTGTCTAGACAATCCCAGTATAAAGGCTGCTTGATTGTAGCCTCCTGTAAAATGTGACAGAGGGTGTTACATGCACGCATCTTTTCAAGCCAAGTCCCTGAAAGTTGTCTGTTCCTCACTCAAAGAAACCAGCATCACAGGGAGCTGGCTAAATGTGAGAGAAGACATGTCTGCATGTACATGCTTAAAGCGATTTCAGCTAGCTCGGGGGTTTGGTAGGCAATAAATAGAACCTCCATTCAGCATCGGCCTTTGTGTCAAAGAATGGATTCCAAAACCTAATCTCCTTCAGTATCACAGAGCGGGTTTTTAATATCTGAAAGTCTCATCTCCCTGCATGTCAGCATTTGGACCTGTGGAAGGCTGGAGTTACCCAGCCAGCTCTGAGATCACCAAACAAAATCTGGAGCTGTTTTACACTAAATTCTCCAGAGATGAACACACAAGGCTGTTCATCCAACATGCTGTGCAACTTACGGTAAAGGAACAGGATTTTATTCCATTTCCATTAGGAAAGGCAGCATTTCTCAGATGTGTGAGTTATGGGTCACACAGCACTGTCATAAGTTGACACTGGTCTTGTTGAAAGGTATGTAACGAGCCTAACTAAACCGAACTTTTCTAATGCAAGCAAGTTGAATCTGTTTATTTTAAAGTTGTGTTTTTATGGGCAATACAAAACATGTGTTTTCATGAAAACATAAAACATTTACATGGTTTTTAAGACTTCCTTAGAGGCAAATGAAAATAACCATTATGTTATTTGTCTCCTTTCTTGTCCTTGTTATATTTCTTGGGCTCCAACAATTACATTGCAAGCAATGCAACATCAGTCTAACCAGAATAGTAGTTTCCTCCCACATGGGGGAAACATTATTTGACAAAGATAGAAAATTAATTATATCATTATTAATTATTTATATAATCATAGCACCTTAATTACTTTCAGTTAGGAAACAGATGAAGGCTAAGGAGATGGTATTAACACTGTTATTATTACGGTAAATCACGGTCCTTCACTTTTTCTAGGGGGTTGTTGGCTCTTGATACAAAATGGAAGCCAAGACTGAAATACCCACCAAAGCCAGACATCCACTCCACTAACAAACAAAATCAGTTCTCTGTTAGCTAATCGAAGCCTAGGAAAAGTCCAGGAATACCAGGCAAAGTCCATTTTTCATACTTCTATTTTAAAAAGAAAAGCTCCAGCATGTGATATTTGAATAGCAAAAAGTATTGATAAGCCTTTGCTTCGTCCAGCTTCTGCAGCTGTAAACCATCAGGAAAAGATGGAGGGGAGGAAGCCTGGTGTAAATTTACCCCTTCAGAGCATCAGAAGTTTTTCCGTAAGATTTTGCAACTCACGGCTGAAACTCTGAATTACAGTATCTCTTTAGAACCTGCTTTTTTGAGTGTTGTAGAAGAAAGTGGATTGTTAAAAGCTTGAGGGAGAGGTACAGGGAGATTCAGGGAGACACCAATCTATTCTACACCCTCCTTTCCGTGCCATGGCCTCTGCCCTCCAAGCCCTTGTCTGGGAGAGGAGACCACCCCAGGAGAGGGCTCCAACCTGCCAAAGAGATGGGGAGCGGGTTCAGACCCAGCAGGCTGCATTCTCCTTCCTCTCCATCGTTTTCTTTGGAATGAAATTTGACAGTGTATCTTTAGGAGAACTTCCTTCGATGAAAGACACGAAAGGGAGAGGCTGGATCACTGGTAGCTGTCAACTGTCTTTTTCTGACCAAATCTGCAAATCTTGTCTGGAAAGCACCAGCAGGAAAGCTGAATTAAGAAACAGTTATGTTAAAAGGGAATCAGAAGCACATCATCCTTGGCTTTTATTCAGGCTCTGTAGTGAACATGCTTGTTAATCAAACAAAGGGTTACATTCAGCATGGCTGTGAAAAATATATTCTCTAAGGGCTATCTTGTTGGTGTTTTATGTTTTGCTGAAAGCACCACAGAAGTATCAGTCTGTGACATCAAATAAGCCAAATTTCATGAGCTACAGTAGGATTTAATATTCAAAATGTCACATTCTGCCTTACTGTGAAGATGGCAAGAGGGACAGAAAAGGCTTTCCAAGAATAAGAACTACAAAAATTTTTAAGAGACTTTAGTTTTCTGTGGAATGCCTCCTGCAGGCTGGATAGCGGGAATAATCAAAACAGAAATTTACCCTGAATTTGAAATGTCTTACTTTCCACGCCATCATTACTAGCTCCCTAGAGAGAAACTGATGGAATCCAAATTTGGAAACACAAGCCCGAGACACATTAAAACTCCCAATTTTCAGAAAAGTCTTGCTCACCCACTTTGACTATTCCAAGTCTTTAGGAAGGCATTCCAAGTTGGGCAGCAAACAGGCACTTTAAACTAGTCCTATGTAGGTCAGTAATTCTCTTGCTGTCTGCTTGCTGACCTCTCTTTGACTTCAACATCTATGCTGATGGGAGCATTTTGGATTTCCAGAATTCATTCTGTGTCAGTTTCAAGCCAACCCAAATTAAACAGATGGAATAAAATAGCAACACTTGTTGCATTATTTTTGATTACATCTATTAACTCTGGGACATTTTAGAGGACAGCCTTCATTCCAGCTTGACCAGTGATTCCACAATATTTGGGAATCATAAAGCAGGTCAGAAAGATACAAAAAAAAATGCTTAAAAATAATTAGGAAATTTGGTTGGTATTCACTATTTCTCAGGCATGTAGGTTACAAGTTACTATATATATATAAATATGTATAAAAATATGTAAGTTTTATACTAATGGCCCAGTCTAGACAGAATAGAATTTTACTGCAATGTGAAAGATCTGGTTCATGCATAAGAGGCTGGAAACTGGGAATTTGTGTAGAAGGCCTGCAAACCTACATGTATACCACACCTGTCATACTGCGTTAAAAAACATAAATCAGAGAAGATGCAGTACTACCGCTGGATGTCCTGTGACTATTAAAGATATGCAAAAAATCTCACGTAAACAATGTGGTATTCCTGAATAAAAGGCCAGAAACACCAGGGAGAAACTTCCAAGTCAAGGAGCAGGACCTATCAGGATCAACGACTGCATTGAAACAGTGTTTTCGTGACAAAAACAGCACTGAAAAATGCCTGGGCTGGCTGCATTCATTCGATTTTTGAAGTGAGTCCTTTAACGCTTCACTCCCAGACTCTGCTTCAGTGGGCTGAACAGAAAAGTCTCAGCAGTTAAATTGCTTGTTTGTCTGCAGCAGTCAAAAGTCAGGCCAATGCCCAGTGCCAATGGACATCCATGGCCGGAGGGAGTAGGAAGAGCAGTCTTACACGAACGCCTGCTGCCATACTGCTCTGGCTCAAAGCAAATGCCTTTGAGAGGGCTGGAGCGCTCTTGCTATTGTTTTTTGTCGGCATAAAGTTGCTTTGGAAGTCTTTTACAACGGTGCCAGAAAGGATTCAGGAAAATGAGCAGCTCCTGCTGCCGTGAGGAGAGCAGAGCCTGCAAGGGGCTTTGAACTGCCATATTCTGCCCTGCTGTTCCTTCCCATTGTGAGACTGGGGAGGCAGCCCTGGGAACAACAGCTTCCTGACACTAATGTTTAAGTCATAACACACGTCTGCAAAGTATAGCACTGTGCTTGCCTTCCCTCTTTTTCCCCTTTGGGGCCTGAACTAAGAGTCAGTTATGAATGATGAAGATTTGGGCTTCTTTTCTTCCCTTCACTTGACAAACAGTTCCATCGTCCTGCTGGTGGGGTATGGTCTCTCTCCAGTAAGAGATTTATTACAGTCTAGACAATCTATTCGTTATCTATATACCTATACAATCTATATATTACAAGCTAGAGAGGAAAAAGGAAGTCAGTGGTCCAGCAGGGCAAGAGGGACAATAACCGTGTTCATGTGTGTTGCTTGTCTGAGTGACAGTTGTGGTGGTGGGACTGGCCGGCAGCTGGCTGGTGAGGGAGTCATCTGGCAAGGCCGCAAGAAGATGCATTAGCACAACGTGGCTGTTCGAGCAGCTGTAATGAAAAGCTCCCCAATGCAACTGGTGAAAGAAGACAAACCCTCTGAACTGCCCACAAAAAGACACACTGCCACCCTTTCTGTTTTCTGCCCAGTCTGTGAATGTTATGGCCTCATCTTTTTCAAAAAACAGCGAATTCTTTACCACTCTCTGATACACTCCTTTCAGCAAAACCAAACCAGAACAAAACGTAAGTGATTAAAGCAGAATCTCACCCTGAAGTCTCTTAAAGTAACAGTAACTGAGTTACGCCTTGTACAGTCTCAGGCTTTTATTACTTTTAAAAAAAGGTGCCCTAGAAAAATGCATCTCAGGAAGATCAGTTCTGAGGGGAGGTTTTCTTTTCCCACCAACATCTAATCTTCATTTTTAATCTAAAAGAAAGAAGTTTACTCATAGCTAGCTTGAGAAGGAAGGCCTGGAGGTTTTACATTCATACACCAAAAAGCAAGTCAGACTCAAATTTTCACTAAGGATTTCTTTCTTCTTCTTCTTCTTCTTCTTCTCCCTTAAAATAAAGAAAACTTTGAAAGTAACAGCTAAATGCAGCAGGTACACATAGTAAATACATTGTTTACTCTACAGTTACCCCCCCCAAACATGGGTCTCTCCTTGGTTCTGAGTAACACACGAGAACACCATGCAAATTCAACAGCGTGATTGCAAGCTACCTTCCTCCTTCATCAGGCTGCTTGTGGTAGCTCTATTCAGGAGCAGAGAGAAGTGGGTGTGGATGGTCTGCATAAGCATTTTGAGCTAATGCACCTAAATTTTAAAGTGCCTTTTAAGTATATAAATTAGAAAACCTGTATCAAAAGAACAACTGCTGCAAATGGCAGAATCATTTTGTCTTGGAAAGAGAAGTGAAACAGTGTCTCCACTGATTTCCTCTTTCTTTTCCCCTGTTAAGAGAACAGAAAGATGATTGCAGGTTGATTCTCTGTTCTGATTTTTTTTTTCAATTCTTATTTTTAGAATCTACCCAGGATTAATGGGTGTTCATCTGATCCACAGTATGGGAGCAGCACAGAGCAGAATGCAGAATGTGAATCGGGATGGGCAGGGGAGGAGAGGGGGAAAGGGAGCAATGCCGAAGTTCTGCCTGTTTGCTTCTTTGGAATATGTAAGAGGCACAGAGAAAGATTTTCTCTCAAAAAACCCCATTGCTCCCTCCCCACCCCCTTTAGCCTATGTACAAACAGAACTAACTGCTTCTCTGCCTTGTCTGATATCTGTTTTGTGACTGAAGAACTCGGAGGATGTGACAGCAAGGGAATGGGAGCAAGCTGAGTCTCAAGTCAGGAGACGATTTACTTTGAGACCATTCCAGACGCTGTTCCTTCCCAAAGGGGCTCTCGTTTCACTTAGGTCACTACTGCTAATGTTTTAGAAGTAAATTCCTTATTTGTCCAGTTACATTGGGGAAAAAATACTCTCCTTCCTAAACAGGAGCAAAAATTTGCCTGTGGCCATCTCACAAAGAAATCCCCAGTCTTCTCACCATCACTGCAGCTGGCTTCAGCTACAACAGCAAAGATGCTTACAGGTTGAGACCCCAGACAAGGTGGCAACCACATGGTGACAAAGGCCAGTGGGTAACCAGAACGCTGAAGGTAATGACTACTTCAGTAGCGGAAAGACGAAAACTCTGCCTACACTTACACAGTTCTACTAGCGAGACCTATTTTCTCAAACCCAGCTGTTGCCACTGTGGTTTCAGTGTACGACAGCTTACCTCTGTATGGCAGCTTACGTAAGTGTACTGGGCCTGGATGGGGTTAAGTTTCTTCATAGCAGCCTGAACCCTGCTGTGCTTTAGATTTGTGACCAAAGCAGGGCTGGTAACACACCCCTGTTTTAGCTCTTGCTGAGCAGTGCTAGCACAGCCTCAAGACCTTCTTTGTTTCTCACTCTGCCCCTGCAGCGAGTAGGCCAAAGGGATGTTCCACACCATATGATGTCATGCTCAGCTATAAAAGCTGAGTTTTTTGAAAGTAGCCATTGCTCGGAGACTGGCTGAGCATTGGTCTGCTGGTGGGAGGTGGTGAGTGAGTACCTTTTCATCACTTGTTTTATTTTTATTTCCTTCACTTATTAAACAGTTTTTATCTCAACCCATGAGTTCTCTTGCTTTTCCCTTCAGATTCTCTCCCCCATCCTGCTGGGGGGCAGTAAGTGAGCGACTGGGTGGGGGTCTTAGCTGCTGGCAGGGATCAACCCACCCCAGTAAGATGTAAGCGATGTTCTTGGTCCAGAAAATAAATTCAGAGGCACACAGGTTAAGCCATGTTAACTGGACAGGCAAGAATTGAGATACTGCCTGGAGATGAACTTGTCAGGATTACAAAGATGACACATTACCATCTAGTCCATTTTTTAGCAGAGATTTTGAAATCTGGAAAACAAGAGAGTGGGAAGCTGAGATGGTAATGAAAAACACCCTGGACAATGGGACGTGGAAGGAGACAGGTCTTGCATCCTCTCTTAGAGAAGAGTGGCAGCATTGACGTGTACAGTCCCCTGCTGTCCAACCACAAGGCCACTAAGACCAGCGATTCTCAACTCTGTTTTGCCAGGTACCCTACAAACTGCAGCTCCCCATATTCTACAGTCCTGTGCCACTGCAGACCTTAGTGCAAAAGAGCTGGGAAATGCCCCTAGAAAGAGAGATAACCTACACAAACCTGGATGGGGCAATCGACAGAGCAGGAGATGAGTAACAGGAAGGGATTCGAGGCAGAATCCACAAGGATGGGAGGAAAAAGAAAGGCTACTGTCCCCTTCCCTAGTTTCTGCTGAGGACCAGTAACACACAGCAAAGTCCCTCTTCTTCCAAAGGTGGATGAATACTGCTCAGCTCAGAGAGGACCCTGCAGTATCACAAAGCCCAGTGAGGTTGCCTACATCCTACTGCTACCTCAGGGAACTCTAGGAGGTAGTACCAAAGCTGATACACATGGACCTATACCCCCAAAGACTTGCCCCTCTCTGCCTCTTTCTGTCCTTCTTTCTGTCTCTCTCTCCGTCTCTTGAAAAGATACCAGCAGCAGCAACAGAGGAACACAAAGCAACAGTGCTGGACAGATGTCTTCTCTCCTCGACATATTGTCCCCTTTGTCTTTGCATCCAAGTATATGATTGTAGGACTGATGAGTTTTCATTTTTTGTGATAAATCCCACAGCCTGCCCTGTCTCTTAGGTGGTTGCACTGCTTGAAGCAGAACATCACAGCCCAGAGGAGAATAAGCCAACAAGAAATAAGGGACAACATCACATGTGCTTCAAAAGAAGGGAGTTGGAGTTTAAAAAATGGGTCATGGTGGGGAAAATCATGAGGAAAGATCCCTTCTATTAGCCAGAGAGGATGGAGCTTAAAAAGGGATCAGATGACAGCTAAGGGCCATGAAAAATACATTCTCCTGGGTAGGTGAGTGCCTTCCAAAGGAAGCCAACAAACAGCTAGAGGGCCCTTCCACGTTGATCAAAATACCTAAGTATCAGTAAGCATATGGTATATCTGTTTTTAAGCCTTACAGCCATGTCTGAGGGCAAGTAGATGAGAGAATTTGATTTCATCATAAACCTGAGGTGATAACAGATACTGCTCAGGAAACGACCTGCAAGGGATGCTCATGTGTGGTGACTCTAATCTACAGGTCCAGAACCTGGTCTGTTAGCTTAAAGCTCCTGCAGTCTCCTCAGTGCAGGAGGTCCTACTTTAATCCTTCATGGCCTAAGCAGAAAGTCACATTAAAAGAATGGACTAAATGGAAGTTGTGGATATTTAAGTTAGGTGTCAGGGAAGAAAATCCCTTCTATTGGCAAGGACAGCAAAACAACCTGGAATAGATTGCCTAAGGTGATGTTGT
>KL265581.1:29322-56892 GCA_000699545.1 Podiceps cristatus | reverse complement strand
GACTGGAAAAAGGGAAACATTGTGCCTAGCTAGATCCTCTGGAATATTGTCCACAATTACAATTTCTCTTCCGAATCATGATAGTCTTTTTTCCTTCTCTGTTTGTCTTTAGATAAAGCTGTCTTTATCAGCTTCCTTGACTTTGGCTAGCCCTGCAGTCAGGAACAAGTTGGTATGCTCTTCCTTTTCCAATCTTTTTGTTGTAGTCTTCCTGGGAGTCTCTGCTATTCTGTGTCTGTAGTAACAGAGTTCCAGTATGCAACCACTAGAGAAATTCTCCTGCTCTAAATTCTAGCCCTGTGAAAGGAAGCAAAAAACTATAACCTTCTCTTCATATATGTAGACCATAGAGAAGATGCTTCAGTGACACTTTCTTCCAAAGACAGACTTCCAAGAGGCAAGCTCTGGTCCTTGTCCATAGCATAAGATCTGTATAAACAGCTTTTTAAGACACTGGAATGTGATTATCTACATTGTGCAATTGTTAACACAGTCCCTGGTATATTATTGACATGGAGCAACTGTTTTTTACTAAAAAATTCCTGGGAACAATTTGGGAGATTGTTAATACAGATGTCACTTCACAGACATAATATCCCAAAAATTTGTAATTTGTACAGATTCCTTAGATGTTCACTGTGGGGTTTATTTATTTTACATTTCTTTCACAGGCATAGTATGGTTTTTCCAGGGGGAATGTTGGACCGTCACTTTGGGTTTTTCAAGAAAATAAGAGCTAAAACCCAGAGATAATTGCACAACACAGATCAGATGCCTCAGGATTTGTTTCTGTGTCATTGCTTCTATACAATTGTAGGCACAGACTGGTGTGGGAGGGAGAAAAGGAGAACTAATGCATCTAAACATGCATTCACATGTTATATCAGGATGCAGAATTTTATTTTACTAGTTTAAAGTAATTTATTGTTATAAACTTTGATCCCTGAATTGTGTCCACTGGAGTTGTCCATATTTTGTGGTTCTACTGTCAACTGTGAATTCAAGACCTAGCCATATATATTCAAATATACAATTTATGTCTCATCCTGTATGTGAATGTATGTCCCACCTACTTAGGTTTTGTCTAACTGAGTTTCCTTCAGTTTTTTTACTAAATTAAAAACATCTCATATAGTATCTTCTATTACAGAATGAATTTCTGGACATTTTAAGAAAATATTATTTGTCTGTTCTTATGCAGAAGTATATTAGGGCACATTTTTTTATTTTTTCCTGTCCAATATTACAGCTTCAGTAGTTTAGAGTAGCTTCAGTACTTTGGGGAAAATGTTTCTTTCATTTTGGATTTTTTTTTTTTTTTTTGGTATATTTTAACTATACCAAGGGTCATGACAGATAACCACTGTCAAATCAGGGGCACAGCTGCTGAACTGCTCCCTACGCAACTGATCTGTGGAATAATATCATGCAAATAAAATTTGGAAATTTTATTGTAGAAGTTACTTTACTAAATTGTTTTTAAATTGCTCTTTTTGTGGGTTGTAGGTTAAAGTGACAAGCTCTTTACTTTTCTCAAGCATAATATAGAGCAGTCCACTCTCATATCTATATTTATATGTTTTGCTGTTATATAATCACCTCCAGGAACACTGGATATTGATGGATATTGTTTAGAACATAGATGAGTGAATGGCTTGCTATGAATAATTTATATAAATTCTTTTTCTTATGGCATATCTCTAAGCAGATTGCAGTTCTTTCAAATTTATTCAATAGTCAGAATTAAAATAGCTTCTTAAAAAAGTTGTGAGTGTTATGGACTGAATATTAATTGTTTTTACAGAGTGCTCATGTGTTGGATGCCTTGATCAGCAAAGGCACACGGTATTGTTCTTATTTCCTGATTGGATTAACATCCAAACAGCTCTATTGCAAATCCTCACATTTGCAAACATAAATTTAGATTTCAGGGTTTTTTCATAGATGTGACCTTGTATTCTTTGTTTACAAACATTATCAACAGAAAAAAAAAATTGGTACTGGCTTTAATAGAAAGCAATAAAAAGTAAACCTGTGACTGACAGGAATCCTCAAAAAAACTCAAATAATTACGGAAAATATTTTGTATTATCTTCATTGATCTGATTTATAACCATTAAATTATTATTATTTTCTTTCTTTTTCCTTTTCCATAATTTATGAAATAAGGTCTGTGAATTGTCATTTGTTATTATAAATCTTCTGTCTCCTCTTTTTATTGAAAGATCTAAACCTGTTTTGTCTATGCTAAATAACTACATGTCCTTTTTGTGACATTTAAAAATCTATAAAGCATAATATTTAAAGGAAAAGTCAAAGCATGAATTTTTCATGGACAGGTTAATCTATAATCTGATTGTTCTGAATACAACTTTTTTACAGGCATATGCAGCTAAATGAAAGGGAGATGTACAATCATCTTCCTTATGCATCCATTTCTTGGTGTGCTTCTCAAGAACAAAAATATGTATGGCCTATGCCTTGTTCACATTCCGAAAAGAATTAACTTACTGCCTACATAAAACTGCTGAGGTTCCTGGTCACCCCGTTGTCCAGATTAGGGATCTATAAAAATGCATTACAGCCCTTGTATAGCTTGACTGTCTTTAACCAAAATGAGACTGCCGCCTGGTTTTGACATACCCATATGGCCAGGTGATCTCCTGGTTATGTGTACTTGTAGTCTGACTCACTAATGTACAGCTAGGTAAATTTTATATCTCTGAGACACTAATATACAGCTAGGGAATTTTTATATCAATATGCATGTAACAACATTATCATAATTATTATTACCAGTGGTAATAACAGTAATAATAATATTACACTAACTTCTATAGAATCATCAGATTTTATTTTTTATTCCAACACAAAAATATATACTAGGAGACAGTCACTACCTCTGACAAGAGGTTAGATGGAGGTAGCAGAGACTATAAAGCTATGAAGGTGTTCTTGTAATATAACTGGGGATAGTACTACTGGGGTATTAGAGCTCCTAAGCCCTCTCTACTTCCCTTGTCCTTGCAAATTTGCAAAAGGAGAAAAGTTTGGCAATAGGTAGGAAAGAAAAGGAAGGCAGAATGACATGTCAAAGTTCACAAAATAATTAAGGTCAGATATGTTAGTAGAATATAATCTCCCCATTTCTAGTCCTGTGTATGACCTACTAGACCATAAAACACTTGTAAATCTTTCCACATAAATCTCTGAGGCAGCAGAAGGAATCCTCAGACAACTATCCAGAAGGAATTCTATTTTTGTTTGACAGTTTTTGACAGAAAGCCAATCCCACTTCAACCTCCTTCATGAATAAATACATAGATATAATCCTTCATATTTAAATAACATTTTCCATCCAAGGGTCTCCAAATGCTTATCAAACACGAGGTGCTTACATTGCACAATAGTCTTAGTGACCATTAAAGAAGCATCACTTGACTGAAGAAATTTCTTATTGCTCTTCCAGCTTCCACTAAACTAAAAGTCGGGAGATCCAATTCAAATGTTCTTAGACCTAGCCAGACCATCTGCCATCCTCTAGCACATGAAGTATTCTGTACTTTCAAATGGGTGATGTGCTGATAAAGAACATTTTAATGCAACGTTTAGATTTTACAGGAAAAGCAGAAGCTTGAAAACAGGTTACAGTAGCCATTTGTCTGGTATATTTTTATCACTTTGTTACAGTCTTCCTGTTGACATAATATGAGAGATGAAATGTGTGTCTGTGTTTACCCAAACTGTCTGAATTTCTGACTCCCTGTCTGTTTCCTTGGCCTACATGTTACTGTCTGATAGTCAATGATAGAACAGGCTTAGTCACCTCTAAGTATAACTCATAAACACTTTTGGGTTTTGCAACAGGTGAAAGCAATATGTTGGTAATGTATCTATGGAAAATCCCAGACATTTGTCAAATTAACTATGCTTTTCCTTCTAATGGTGAATTAGGAAAAAAAAAACAAAACAAAACAAAACAAAAATAATGAATAAAAACCCACTTAAGAAAAAAAAGGTTTTTTTCTTAATTTTTTTATTTTTTAAGAAAAAAAATGTTTTTATCATGTAAAATATCTCCTACAGAAAAATATGGGACCAAATGTATGAGTGGGCTTTGCAGTTTTATCCTGTGATGTATGTTTTATACATTGCCTGCATCAAGGAAGCATAATGGGATATTAATTTTTTATCCTTGGTTTTTTTTTATAGTCTTGTATTCTTCAGTTCAATCAACACCTGGTCTGTGTTTTCAAACAAACAATATTCTTTCAGATGGATAAGTAAGAATTTTTTCATTTCCATTTACAGTAATAGAAGTTATTAAATTGATGATCTTGTAAGTATTCAAATGTCATAAGGGCAATAAATTAACAGAGATATTGTATCACTTACTGTGATACTTACTTACCTTAACATCTCGTTAGGCTTCAGTGGTGTCCATGACTTATATAATCTATTTGAAAAGTATTTGTGTGTTTGAAATACATTTCAAATACTTTTAGAAAAATCTTAATTTGCCGACCAGCTTTTACAATGATAGTAAAGCCTAAAGCTTCTTCTTTTTTTTTTTTTTTCTTTTTTTTTTTTTTTTTTTTCAGACACCACTGGAAAAAATAGAGTAGAAATAAATGTTCTTATGGAATCAATATGTAATAAAAACTTCACAGTTTAGATTTAGTTGTTCAACTAAATTAATCCAAGAATGGGAGACGTCCACCAAGCCTCCTTTCCAACAGCTTAGTTGCGTTTCACACTTCCCTGAGCCAAGGTTACTAGAATATTCCGATGTTAGATTTTTAGAAATTAGAAACAAACTGTGTTTCATTAAGTGGAGATAGAACAGAAGTAGGAATCCGAAATTAAAATGAGCAGCTAACTGCAGATGGGACATGATTCATCATAAATGCACATTTTATCTTTGATTTCTGTATGTTTGTCATGGGAATGTCATAAGTATGGCCAGAGCTCTTACCCCCAAATAATCCTTTTAGCTGTTTGAAGTTTTTTCCAGATTCAAGCCTGATAAATCCAGCATCTTTGTTATTCCCTAGGGGAGTATTTTTCTTAGCATCTTAATCCAGTTTCCCTCCTAACTTACATATGTGTTCCTGCAGGGAATTAGAGCTTCCTGGCTCATCTTTACATCTTCTTCCATAGGCAATAGTACAGTGCACAAGTGTGCCTGTTTATGTCTACGTATTCTTCCATAGAAGCAGCCCATGTTCTCCAGCCCTTTTCCCTATTTTGTTAAGATTTAGCCTTTCATTTCTCAATTTTAACAGCAGCTGATCAAGTAAAAATAAAGAAAATCTATGAACTTTCTGACTTGAAAAATGTCTCCCAATAGATTTTACTTAAAGGAGGAGTAAGAAAGAACATCAATTTTTAATGTAGAAAATTCCCGCTGAGCTAAGAATTTTGTGAGTATTCACTTACTCTCAGCTACGTTGAGGATGGGCCAAAGACTGTCTCTGTACCACCACCACTGTTTAATCTTTTCTACATGTTTAAGTGAATGGCTGCTCTCCTAATTTTGAAACTCTTCCCAATGTAATTATTTCAACAAAAACGACGATTCAGCCTTTGGAATTTCTTCAGCAAATCCTTTTCTGATATTATTTATTATTGCACTTACCGCAGCATATAATCTCCGTGACAAGTGTATCCTGATAATGTAATTAGATACTACTAAGCAATTGTGTTTATGTGACTTCTTTTTCAAGATCTCTTGTAAATAAAATGCAAATCTCAGAAGACTCTTTTAGTAATAAGATGGTGCTATTCCTTCACATATTTCTATTTCCACTTGAAATTAATTTTCTCAAATTTCAGCAACTGAGCTACAATTTTTCTTACCAGATGTGTGCCTTGGTCTAAATTTGATAAAAATCATGCATAAGAGTTCAGCTCTACCCAGAACTCAAGTGGGGGAAAAACTGTTTTCCCTGTGTTTAGAAATCATCTGGTGACTATTTCTCACTATATTAGAAGCACACCAAGCATTAGAACAGAAAACAAGGGGAGATGTGAAACACATCCCTTTGCCTCCCCAGCAAAAATAAAGCCTCAGGGCTATAAGCCATTGTGAAACCCATGAGTCACACATTATCAGATGATTATTTTGGTATTGATTTAATGTGTAATACACACTTCTGTCTGAAGCTGGGTAAGTACTTTTACCTAAGTCTCCATATAAAGGGATCGTTCTGAGGGCCATCTCCATGGACATGAATTTTCTACTCCCTTAAGCTGAAGAGAGCACTGAATCTAAGACTAACCTAAGAACTGACAGTTTTCCACCTTGAGCTCATGACCCAAATACTCAGAATACCCCTCAGTGGTGCTAACCTTGGGAGATGTGGCAAAGGTTGTGGGAAGTCAGTGGCAAAGCTTGAACTTGCATTTGGGAGTCTGTCATTCACCATGGTAAATACAGAATCCACCTTTCATGCTCTCTAAGCCATGTATGGCTCTTTCTTGTGAACTTGGCTTCTTAATTTTTTTTTGTCATCTACATAGCTAAATAAATCTGAAAGGACTCTTTTATTGAAGAACAAATAAAGTAGTCATATGGGTTCTTGGCTTGTACTGGACAGCCACTGCTTCACACAGAATCCAAAATATGGGGCTTTGGGGGACCTAGTAATTTAGGGGTTGAAAGCAGAAGAGGTCTATTAAGATCATAGAATCATAGAATCATAGAATTGTAGGGGTTGGAAGGGACCTCGAGAGATCATCGGGTCCAACCCCCCTGCCAAAGCAGGCTCCCTAGGACATAGCACTGAGATAGGCGTCCAGGCGGGTCTTGAATATCTCCAGTGAAGGAGACTCCACCACCTCCCTGGGCAGCCTATTCCAGTGCTCTGTCACCCTCACTGTGTAGAAGTTTTTCCGCATGTTGGTGCGGAACTTCCTGTGTTCCAGCTTGCAGCCATTGCCCCTTGTCCTATCCCCACAGACCACTGAAAAGGGGCTGGCTGATTCCCCCTGCATCCCCTGCTTCAGGTAATTATAAACTCCAATTAGGTCCCCCCTTAGTCTTCTCTTCTCAAGGCTGAACAGTCCCAACTTACTCAGCCTTTCCTCATAGGGGAGATGCTCCAGGCCCTTAATCATCTTTGTAGCCCTTCTTTGGACTCTCTCCAGGAGATCCCTGTCCTTTTTATACCGAGGAGCCCAGAACTGGACACAATGCTCCAGGTGGGGCCTGACCCGGGCTGAGTAGAGGGGGAGGATCACCTCCTTTGACCTGCTGGCTACACTCCTCCGGATGCACCCCAGGATCCTATTGGCTCTCTTAGCCACCGAGGCACACTGCTGGCTCATGGTCAACCGGTCATCAACCAGGACCCCCAGGTCCTTTTCCACTGAGCCCTTCCACTGAGTCCTCCAGCAGGTCGATGTGGCAAAGATGTGGCAAAGGAAAATGTAACGCTTAAAAATGCATCTTCTAAATGACTAAAATAATAGTGAGATATCTATCTGCATGAGACCAAGAAGATGAAAGGTACATAACTTGTAAAAGTGTTTCATACCTCTTTATGGCTCAGAGTTCCCAGGAAGATTTTGTGGTAATAAACCAACAAAAAGACACATCAGCCTCAGACTGGTATATGGCTTTGTTTATATGCAAAAGAATGTCAACCACAAATCCCAGAAAAAAGGGACTAGAATTAGCCTGGTCAAATGAAAACTTTATCTGAAAAGTCATACATCACCAAAGGTAATGAATGGGAGCTACTGAATGTGAATGCTAATGCCTAAATAGCAACTGTATACTTAACATTTACAGAGCTATTCTGGCCATCAAATATTACATAAAATGGGTTAAAAAAAAAAAAAAAAAAAAAAAAACAGAGTAAAGCTTAGAACTGTTAAGTAACAAGTAGCTGAATATTCTTAGCCAAGAATAATAAAAAAAAAAAAATCCAATGATACATCCAAAGATTGTCTCTGGTATTATACAGTTTGAAAAATATTCTTCTGTCAGAAGGCTATGTAAGAAATGACGTTCCTAGGAAAAATAGGATTATTAAACTTACTTCATAGTCAAACAGTTTCTAAAAGACAATGTCAGAAGATGATGTTAGCAGTCCATGACAGCTGCTTGGTCTGCTAACATTACTGTCTAATCCCATGCTGTTATGATATTTAATGAGAACATTGTAATTTAGTGAGAAGCAGGAGGGTCTATCCCAGCAAACTCCATAGGAGAATACATTCAATTATGATAGCATTAATTAATAGCATAGAATGGATTTTGTACTCTTTAAGAAGAAGACACTACTCCAGAATAGATTCAAGTCATTGCACATGGCTGGGAAACTCATGAATATACGCTGCTATTAGAAATATGCCTTGTATTTTTATTACTATAAATCCACACATAAGCCATTTTGGAGAGCTTTATATCAAAAGTGAAGTGAAAGTGACAACAAAACTGTATCTATGTGAACTACTCCAATGTAAATGGATTTGAGAACACAGTGTTACTTTATCTGCCTAAAACATATGCATTACTGTTTTCAGCTATCTGCTTCTTGTCTTCCCCTAAACATGGAAAGTGTTTCCTGTAGTATTCCAACTTTTCTGAGTTCAGTGCTAAAATGCTTATAGGCATTAGCAAATCTTTTCTGGGTCCAATTAGATGCTTGAGATGAGATAGCAAAACATTAAACAGGAGATTAATCAGAAAATATATTCTCTGCTTTATCCTTTGACATAACTGCCTCATGTTTAACAACTGACATTGGTGATTATGTGTGCTGGTAATTCAGATCTTAATGGAGCTCCCTGCCAAGCCACCCACAGCAGGAGCTGGCACAAGGCCCATGCTGTGGATGGATCAGAAATGGCATGTGTATGGAATCAAGTAATTCTTGTGGTGGGAATGACAGCTGCTCTGTCTTAAGCAAAGGTGTGGAGAAGAAGGGACTGCTTTGCTCTGCCTGACACTATTGTGGCAAAATTTAGACCTGGCATAATTTGTACCACTGAAGCCAATTAAACTGTGCCTGTTAATGCCCTGGCTATAATTTGGCCTTTACTGTCAATCTCATTAATAGAGAAACACAGTTGAGAGCCAGTCATTCTTAACCAGATATATATTTTGCTACTGTCTTGCTAATGTACACTTTGAATTTCTGCCAAAATGCCTATACCAAATTTAATTGAATAAATATTGGAATGAATTTGAGTTTGAATCATAAATTCATTTCTGAGGGAGCATCTTTCAGTACCAGCTTTCCTTTAAGGGGATCTTTTCTCACAGGTGACAGGGAGGCACTCATTCTCCATGAATCTTTCCTGATAGGCAGAAGCCATCTCCCTGGTCGGCTTCTAACTCTTTTCTCAATTCATGAAAACCTGTTGTCTCTACTGGCATATTTATTGCTGCTCTTGCAGATATATGAACTATACCAAGCATAACCTGACCACAAATGGTATAAAGCTCACTTTAATCTATCTCTTGCTGTGTTCCTGCAATCAGAACTGGCCTGGTCCCAACTTCATAAGCTTGTTATGTCAATGACCAGGCTGTACGAAACATCAGTTGCATGGGGCACTAATCTGTTTATTTTTGTCCAATGACTGTTTTCACAATGCAGCTTTCACATGCGAAAATGTTTGTTTGCCATTCACTGATACTTTGCTATTTCAAGGGCCACTAATCTGACCAGCCTGAGTGATTCCAGGGTGCTTATACTCCTCATTTCTTAGCAGGCAAGCAGATGATATAGAAAGCTTAGATCTTTAAAAAACCTGTTTCAAGTTCATTTTGTGGCAATCCTTTGCTTGGGGATAAATACTAAAACAGCGGGGACTGGCTTAATAACAAACTGGGTAAGTCTGGAGAGATACAAGCTGACTCCTTTTGGCACCTAGTGAGGGACATGCAGGGGCAGCGCCTGCCCTCGTCTGGCACCCAGCAGCAGGTGAGCAACAGGCCTGACTGTTAGTCAGAGAGTACCGCGGGTATGAGCCAGAAAAGCAGCTCCCTTAGAGGTCCCTTCTGACCTGGATGTAGAGGCATGGTTGGTAACAAAAAATGCAACTGAAATTCATTGCTCATTGTTCAGTTTTGAGTCCTCTGACTATTTTCTGTTTCTTGACAATGACAAAAAATGTGGGTTAATAAGTGGATTTAAAATGTGTCAAACCAGGTTGTTTTCTGGGCAAGAGATGGAAAACTTCTGCTTATTCCATTTTGATACTGAGCTAGATTCAACCCTGGGACTATAGTAGTTACAGTGAGGTCATTATTTCCAAGATGAAAATGAGGATATAGCACTAGGGTCTGCAATGTGTGAGATGGAAATTAATACTTTTTCAGTGCATTGATTTCATTTTTTTAAGCACTTGGTTGATGTTTTCCCAAGGTCTGGAAATTAAAGTAAATCACAGAGAAAATAGGGTAGTGAGTAGAGATGAAAACAGACAATGAAATGCAAGCCTTAAACGAAGGTATCACATTCTTCTGGAAGTTATCCTGTGCTTTTACAACTTACTACACAGATGTTATCCCTTTCTGTAGCCATGTCCTTGGATGGACAGAAATTTTTATGTACATAATATGATACACTAAAAAGGACATTTCACACATTTTTATGAAAAAAGCATTCAAACATACAAGAATGTAAAATCAAGTTAAAAGATCAATAGAAATAGTGCCATGCTTAATTTCTAAAAAAACTATTGATATAGGTTAACAGATTACATGGTGAGGTATGTTCAATTCTTAAAATTAATACAGAATCTGAGAATTTTGTATGTATTTTACTAGGTTCTTATTTAGGTCAAATCCCCATTAATTTCAGTAAGATTATGATTCTGAAGATCCAATCATGTCTGAATAAGACAATTTTTAAGACCTGAAAAAATGTGTCTAAATATCAAAAACATTAGTGATATAAAAGTCACTTGCACACAGGTCCTACTGAACGTGATGATGACACAAAAAAGTGAAGAGTACAGCTCTGTTGGAACAACATACTCTTCATCACGGCTGTCACAAAGTCAGTTCAACACAGTTTTCTTGAATGGAACTTCTTGGGCACAATCCTGCAAGATGCTGAGTGCTTGTAACACTACTAAAATGCTACTCTTGAAATAATGACTTTAATCCTTTCTTTCTTAATTTCCATACCTGTATGATATGGCTGATAGGACTCAACAACTTTTGTAAGGTACTTAAGTCATCCTTTGATGCAAAGCAGTTTGAAGTGCAGTCATTCATATTGTACAGTAGATATTAAAAGTTCTTTCTGTGTCTTTGCAAGGTGTGGGGTGGTTGAGGAGGGACAAGGCAACCTAATTCTTCTGTTCCAAATATTAGGAGTAGCTGTGAACTTCATGTGAAAGCAGACTTTATATGTCTGTGTATTTTCTCTATAATGATTTCTAAAGCTCTCTTGACTGTCCTTAAAATGTTGCTTAAAGCATCCTTAACTACTACTTCTTTACCCAGGGTAATGCAAAAATAATCTACTACGGGCAAAAATAGTCCTATGTAGGCTGCACGAAAGCCACTAAATGGCTTAATCTGATGTGTATAGAAAATGTGATTGTGGTACAATGTAAAGTACATTTTCACAAGACAATAGGTTTACTATTAAGAGCAATAAATGTATCTCAACATCAAAGAGATATCATCATCTATAGAATATTCAAAACCTTTTGAATTTTATGATTAATTATATCAGTGTTGTAAATTCACAGATATGCTAGTTAGATAGACTTTTGCAGATCATCTAATCCAACCTGCTACTTTAATATCGGAGATCACCAGTGTTTAAGTAGTTCAGTAATGGCTTTGCCTAGCTGAGCCTTGATAAGCTCCAGAGGTGGAAATTTCATAATCTGTTCCAGAGCTACATTACTCCTTAGTGAATTTTTTTACCTAACCTCCAGCCTCAGTATTCCAAGCCTTAGTCTGTGGCAGGCCAATCAGTCTGCTTGGTCCCAGGGAAATAATGGAAGGAGTCTTTGGTACACATTCTTGGGGACAAAAGGGAGAAGAAGGTAAATGGAAACAGTCAACATAGATTTACCGAAGATAAATTGTGTCTGACCAACTTGATTGCCTTCTGTGATAACAAGATCTGTGAATGAAATGAGAGCAGTGGATATCATTTAGCTTGACCTTAGCAAGGCTTTTGATACCATCTTCCGCAATATTCTCGAATCCAAATTATGCTATTACAGTCTGGATTGTTAAAAAGACAGTTGGAGGGCAGTGGCCTCAGAAGGTAGTGGCTGATGGGTTGTGCTCTACCTGGAGGCTGGTAAAAAGTGCAGAACTGCAAGGATCTGCTCTGGCACATGTTCTGTTTAACACCATTACCTTGAAGAGACGAGTGAGTGCAGTTTCCTCAGGTTTGCAGATCACACTAAAATGGAGGGAACAGCTGACATGGTTGAGAGAAGGACTGCCATCCAAAGTGTCCTGGACAGCCTAAAGGAATAGGCCAACAGGAACCCTGTGAAATTCCACAAGGACAAATGCCAAGCCCTGTATCTTGGCAAGAAGTATGAGGAAGAGCCTGGCTAGAGAGCAGCAGTGCTGAAAAGGACCTGGGGGTCTTCGCAGACAGCAGGCTGAGTACAAGTCAGCAGTGTGTCCTGGCAGAAAAGAGGGCCAACTGCATCCTGGATGAAGCGAACAGGAGCATAGTAGGCAGATATGGGGAAGTTCCTCTCTACTCAGCACTCATGAAACCACATCTGGAATACCGCATTCAGTTTTGCATGTCCCAGTACAAAAAATATTCTGAACAAATGAATCAAATTCAGAAGAGAGCTACCATGATGGTTAGGGCTGAAGCACTTGCCCTAACTGGGAATGCTGAGGGATCTGAACTTGTTCACTCTGAGAACAGAAGGCTTTAGAAAACCTAATAACAACTTACCAGTACCAATGGGGAGGTCATCAAGAAGATGCTGTCAGGCTCTTCACAGTGGTGCATAGCGGGTGGATAAGATACAACACATGTAAGTTAAAGAAAGAGGAGCTCAGACTGGATATGAGGGTAAACTTTTATATTAATGAGAGCATTCAGATCATGGAACAAGTTGGCCAGGGAGGTGTAGGAGACTGAGAAGCTGAAAGAGTTATTGTCTTAAACACTCAGCAAAGGAGGACCTTTCCTGAAGGAATGTTATCACAGTAAGGTGCAGCTGGAAGGGTGGATTGTGCGAAGGCAGGATAGGGTTTTTTGGGCCTTATCTCCAGTAATTGTTTAAAAATGAGCAAGCCTAAGACAGCATCCCCCTGCAACAATGGACTAACTACTGTAGGAGACCAGCTGAAGGAATGCACCATCTAATGCTAAGATCAACCTGTCTTCCCTGCAACAATGGACAAACCACTGGGGCATCCCCAGGCGGGGTGATGAGCGGAAGCCTGGAAAGATAAGGGCAACTTGGCAGCAATTCAGAGATGGATGTCCCAGAAATGTGGTGCTACATGTGCCTTAAGCATCCACAGACCCGAAGATAAGGGGATTTGCTCAAGCATGGAATCAACAAAACCCACAGTGTCTGACTGAAAAGTAAAAAGCAGAAAAGACTGACATAAAAGGGGAAGGCAAGTGACACTCAAGGGGACCCTTTGGATGAGAACTCCTACCAGAGATCCCCGTTGACTGGACCAACACTGGAACCCAGGATGGTGGTTCAGACTTTACATCTATCTTTTCCTTTACCCCTATTTTTCTATCTTACTCGCTCTCTTATCCCTTTATATAATCTAAATAAGCTTCTGCCATAAATAAATTTTTTCTATCAATCATTTAGTGTTAAGCCAACTTAATTTAACCCAAAGGTGTCTTGAACATTGGTTATTTCAGAATGAGTCGTCCAGGACATCCCCCTCAGGACTTGATATATAATCCTTAGGCATAAACCACTGACCAAGTCTGAGACTAGGATTGGATCCAGCATCACCTAGACTCTTCTCTGAGAAGGAGTTTAGAAAGCAAGTGGATCCCTTCTGAACCTCATAACTCAAGAAGAGAGTGTCCCTGTCCAGTAAAGTGCATCATTCATTCCCACTCAGTCCTTGACAGGAGGTAGTGCAGTTTCCATCCTTGAAGGTTTTTAAGACCAGACTGCATGACACCATGAGCAACCTGGTCTGACCTCACAGTTGACTATGCTTTGAGTAGGGGGTTGGACTAGAGACTTCTTGAGTCCCCTTCTATCCCGAATTATCCTATCACCACTCATTGAAACATATGCTGAGAAGAGTTTGGCTCCATCATGTTTGTAACTAGCCTTCAGGTATTTCACTGTCACTTAGTCTTCCCTTTGACAGTCCAAAGAAGCTCCCTTAACCTTTTCATATAGATTGTGTGCCCCAAGCATCTTGGTAGATATCCTCCAGGGTGTTTAAGAACACCAGTTTTGTCTAGAAAGAGACACACCATTAGAGACAGTAAGCTGTCTTTTTTTCCGATTGAACTTGTGTCAGATTTATGTAATTGCCTTTCACATGTTCAACTTTCTCACAGATGCTCTAGCCCTTCCCATAATAATGCTCAAGAATAAATTTGCATATATAAGTAATCAATCAAAAAACAGTGAGATGACTCAAGTTCTTTGGACACACAGATGTGCAAATTTTTCCTAAACCCAAGCTGAAAAATGAAACAATTTATAATACACTATGAATACAATTTGTCCAGAGAGCCAAAAAGAGGGACATGAGAAAATGAAGACTAAAACAAGAATGTGGAATTTTAAGTCTGTTCAAATTGATGGCAACATTTCACCAACTTCAGTGCAGCCAAGATTTCATCCACTGTTTCCAGAATACTCATTCTCAGAGATCAACCTTAAATTACAAGCCTTTTGTGAATAATAAATTGCTCTTGATCTTGTCCACTTCTGGTTTTGTTGTCTGATAAACATTATTGTACATCACAGTACTAATCTTTCAGGCTTTTCTGCTCACAGAAGAACAAAAATACAGTCTGCCTTGGCTGGAAAACTGTATACAGAACACGTTCCTTACTTCACCCAGTAAGACATTTCTATGCTAGTGAATTGCAAAAGCCCTCAGTGCGTCTGTATTTCCCAGGTTATTCCTTTCCTCTGGAACAGTGCTGTATTTCAAGCATTGACATTAACACCTAGCAAGAAACATATCAGGTCTTATTGATGTCAGATGTGACACAAGGATGTGATGTGTATTACAAAGTAATTTCTCTTTTAAGAGAGCACAGATATCTTTTTTTTTGTTTATGTAGAAAAAGTTGCAACTTCAAAAAGACTCTTTTTGTTTTCAAGGAATAGGCAGAGTAATATCTTAGTGCTGTCATAAAAATGAGTTTGTGCTCTAACTTTAGTGACCTAATAACTTGCAACACCAATATCATTCATCACTCTGTCAGAAAGAACAAACCAAGGGGGAGGGAAATAAAACATCATATCATATTGTAGAGCCAGTATTTGCAGTTGCCAAGGGAGCAGGCTACCCAGCTGATTGGTGTCTAAATATCAGATCATTAAAAATAGTTTGGTTAATAACTGCCATTTTATAGGGACTATTTTTTAGTCTGTTTTTTCTGGATAGTGTTTTCGTTTCTCTCCACCTGTTTTAATAAGGAGTCTTTCAGTTTGGGCTCTGGGTGAATTATGAGAATATTACTTCTCATTTTTGATTAATATCTTAAAATTATTATCTCTCTGTACTAAACTTTGCTGAGATGTAATTTCTGAGCTGATTTAATATAATGGATCATGTTTTCTTTGTTTCTAAACCATTTAGAGAAATGCAGCAGATTTACTCTGCTCTTTGCTAAAAAAAAATAAAAATGATGCAGTGTCACATGGGAAGTTCATTAAACTGGAGAAAATGGGAACAAATAGAGAAACTGCATGATAGGTAAGAAAATGACCAATGAAATATAGAAAAGAACTGAACTGAGATTTGTCTTCATAGAAGAAAGTTAGTGGTGAAGTTCTTAAAAGGTTAGTCTTAGGTCTGATGTTATTTAAATATTTCATTAAGGACTTGGTACAAAAGTGTCAATGTGATAATGAAATTTATGGTGATATAGAATTGGAAAGCACTTTAAATACAGAATATTGTGTGGGGATGACTGAACGATTCTGTGGACTGAAATAAAACATAAATGGGAGAAAATAAAAAATTCAAAACACAAGACAAAGCACTGCAGGCTAGATCCTAAAGTATTCTTAGGATATAACCTACACTGCTTACCTTCCATTTTAGTTGTATAAAATCACACAAAGTTCTAAAGCTATAGCTTACAGCTATCTGGTCAATAGAGAGAGAGAGGTGCCTTTGAAGTCTTCATGAGTGAGATCACATCTGCCTAATTTAGGTGCTTAACCTTGGACAAATACATCCTTACACTGGAGATAAATCTTACTACTTCATTAGATACCTAAAATGAAGGTATTAGCTAGTTACCTAAGTTAAATGGACTGGATTCATCCCTAGGAGCATATGGGTTTGACATGTGAGACTTACCAGACTGGAATCTAAAATACAGAATTACAAGCATAGATCTCTCAGCATACACGATGTACTAGGCAATCCAGAAATGACATTGTTGAGTGAGGAGTCTTCTTAAACTACCCCATAGCAAGCGCAGAAGTTAGGAAGGGACACATGTCAAAATCATATTCTGTTATATAGCTTAAGCAATTGACTGAGGATCCAGAATCCTCACAGGGTTTCCTGTCCAAATTCACAGACTGCAGGGAGAAGAGGTATTGCATTGCACTATAAGAGTTTAGGAGTAAAGTACCTCCTCCAGCTAATTAGAGGTGGGCCAGGTTGGACTCAGGTATAACATGAGTCCTGAATATTTTTAAAAGGACTGACAATCCTGTGATAGGTTGTTTTACATTCACAGATTGCCTATACAAGCTTGTATAAATCAGGAAACTTAAACTTTCTTACATTAGATTCTTATTCCTTTACTCACAGGCACAAGTAGAGGTTTATCAAGTCTGGAAGTGACAGATAAGACTGAACACTGTACTTGTAATTTCCTTATTTTAAGTTGCAATTGAGACTCGGTTTCACCAACTTTTTATCTTTTTCCGGTCCTTGCATGTATTAAAAGAAAAATTACTGGATTTCTGTAGCAGCAATAACTATTCAATAAAACCTAGCTTCACTTGTATCTGTTCTGCCACAAACAGTATATTTAATGCTATCTCTAATGTTTTTCGAATGCTGTCAAGTGAGCCTTTCTCTATGTGAGATTCCACACAATTAAAGGGCAAAAAATTGAGGAATGTAGTTAGATTCAGTTAGTGGTATTTTGTTTATTCACCGTCATTGATTATTTTTCATGTCCTTTATTGGTTTTTTTATACTTTTCCTGTGAGTTTAGATTTATTGATGGTTGTTCATTTTGGAACACTAACAAGGGCTTTGTTAGGGTGTTAATTGTTGTTAGGCTGGAGGCACCTTTTACAAGGACTCCTATAGGGACTGCCTAGCAAAATTAAGAGTAATAAAATTGAGAGGTTTTGATTGTGTGTTTATTTAGATAAAATGAAGACACATTCATAACTTTATGAGTCAAGACTCTGTAAAAACTACCTCGGAGTGCAAAAGTTTTCAAGATGCTTACAGCTAGTAGCATTTTGTATGTTCTGATATGCCAGGACACACTTGTGCTTTTGTGCATGGTACTGCACTGCATAGCGTGCTCTTTCCCAGGTATGCGGAGCTCTTGGATAACAAGACTGCACCTTTTCAGAACTTAGGCAAGTAATTTGGTACTACAGACATGTCGTCTCTTTTTGAGCTAGTTGGGGAATCTACATTGAAACACGAAGAACTGAATAATTTATAATTTAGATGCTGTCAAGCACTTCTGTTTGCCTAAATCTCTCACTGGGTCTAGTCTTCTGTCTGTGTCTCAGAGAAGTTCATTACTTATTTTTGTAGCTCCATCTGTGGTCAGTCCAACCTTGAATAGAAAAACACAACCCAGTGGGAATCAATTAACTTCGAATTTTAAAATAATTATTTAGTTTCCAGACTACTCATAAGCACAATTAACTATCCTCAGTGAAAGCCTTACAGATTGGAAGGGAACAGCAAGTTCCTGCGTGAGCCACTCTCAAACTATAACCTTAAAATAGGAAGTAAGGAAAGCAAAGAAGACAAAGCACAAATGGAGTCAAACTCTTCATTGCTGCCATTCTGTAAACAAGAGCTGTCTTTTGTGAGAGGTCTCTACATGACATATTAGCTGCATTGAGACAGTTTTGAATAAAATTAGGAAGTTCTGCCAGTATTACTTTGAAGCTTTCAGTATTAGATACATCTTGAAGCTTTAAATATCCATTAAAATGATCTGTTTCCTCACATAGCAAAGTAGGAAAGGTATTAAAAAACCTGCTGCCAGCTTGAATTAATGACTAATCCAATAATGTTCATGCAATGCCAGGGCAATTAAAATTATTTTTAACATTTTAAAATTTGCATTTGAAAAAACTAACCACATTTTCCTACCTTCTTTCCAACCCTCTATTTCCCTTGCAGATAAGCTATATTCCAACACTCACTTTTTTTTTTTTTTTTTTTCCCAGCAAAATGATTATGAATTACCTTTTAAGGCTCTAAATCAGCACTGTAATGATATAGTGAAATGGCTAGCTCATTCCAATAAAAATGTGGTGGTAGAATCAGACTGTAAAGTTGTTAACTCTTCCCTCCTCACTTCACATTATACCTATGAACATATGAGCCCATCTATGAATGTGCAATTTCAAAACCTGCAAAATCAAAGTTTAATCTACATATATTTAAAATAAAACTTCCAGCTAACACAAAGTATAAAACTGTTTTCCAGAGAGACAGGTTTTTTATGCCAAGCGAGGGGAAACTTCTCCATTCTCATGTACTTCAAATTTTTATTACTAGCCAAAAGTTGCTTGCTAGGAGCAAGAAGAATGGAAGTGATAGGTGTCACATAAATGCTCTCACATCACAGCATGCAATCAGCACCAACAAATGTTTAATTTTTCCTTTAGGATGAATGTTCATCCCTATTGTGATGAGATGTTACAGGTATGTTGTTAAGTAAGAGCTCTTTTTAGAGTACTTAAGGTGAGAAGTATCATTATAATTACATCTTCCATATATCAAAAGAATAGAAACTCATCACATGTCCTTTAGCTTATTTATTAATTAGAACATTTCTTTTAGGAAGACATTCAGTTTTCAATCCAGTGTGATGAAAGAATTTATCACAATTCTTGTTAAACTGTGTCAGTGGCTAATTGACTTCACTGTCTTATTTTGAATTTTAATATAAACATCATTTCCTGGGTTTGGTAAACTGAATCTTTAGATCATCTTCTACCTTAAGGTTAGGTATTCTATATAAAATCTGGAAATTATATTAAAACCCTGATAATCTTTGTGAACTACTCAAAAATTATTATTTATAATCACAACTAGCATTAAAACTTAATCTCTGATATCTTTTCATAAGTAGAATAAAACTGAATATTTTCCTAAATGGATTTATCTTTTGTATGAATATGCAGAAACATAAAGACAGTTTTGAAAATATGCATATAATTTTTTAATGAAATAAATAAAAGAGGTAGAATTCACATTCAAGAATGCTGCCTACATTAAAAAACAAAGCACAACAAAAACTCCCCATCATATTTCATGCCTACCTATGTCAAAAAAGGCTGATCTCTTTTACTATAGATACTTGACAGATAGGGAAGGTATATTTGGTCTGAAGCCTAAGTACCAGAATTTTCTAGGGCTTTATTTTAAAATGTTGTAATGTTGTTTAGTATTTCACTTCCAGCATATCATATACTTCACAGCAAAATATATATTTGGTCTGTTGCTACAGTACTTGGCACCACTTCTTTCATCTGTCCTGCATATCTATGCTGGATCAATTATGCTTTTCATTTAAGTGAGATCATTCCATTTAGTAAGGCTACCTGAAAAACATGGATAAACTGTGAAATGGGCATTGCCTCATTGTCAGCTTTCTTAGAGTCTCACTGAGAGGAGGTTAGAGAAGATGTTGCCCTTCTAAATGCACTCTCACTGTTTCCCATTAAATTTTCACCTGCCAGTGTTATTTCCATTTCGTTAGTGTGGTGGAGACAAAATTAAGAACCTGCTTTCTGTTCTCCACATACAAATTAAGTATAAACTGAAATCTCTAAGTAGTGTTAATTAGTATGTTCTTCCCTGATACTGCAAAGACAAATTTCGTAAAATTTCACATTGATGTAATTCTGTAAGTGACTTACACGGCTAACCAGATCTAATGTAAATTAAAGTCAGAATCCATAACACAGATAATCTGTTCGGGACTGAGTGTCCTATCAATATATTAAAGAATGTTCTAAGTATTTCTTTAAGAATTGATTATACAGGATAGATGCAACATTTCTCACCTAGAAATCAAATCAGAAGAGAAATTGAGATTGTGGTAATGGTAATTTATGCTATATTTAATAAAACAAACAAAAAAATCTTTTCAGAATTCCTATCAAACATAAATGCTAAAAATACTTTGGTCTTTGAAAGTCTGATTTTGGAAGTATTTGTGGTGCCCAAGAGGATTTGCCAGCTCATGTAAGTAACCCTTGTCATAGATGTACTAGGCAAATTCATTTCTCCTAGGATGTCACATTCTAGGTCACTCTAGGTCACATTCTTCCTGTCCTTTATATGCTGTCTAGCTGCCAATTCTATGCAGTTTTTCACATTTTTCTCTCCACCTTTCTCTCAGTCTGTTTACCTTGCGTGCAATGTTTTCGATGGGAACATGGGCTATTGCCAGTGTTTCTGTGGTGATCTGACGGTTGGACCCAAGCATGCTCAGCTGTACATCCTCACCTCAGGTCATTGACTTCTTTGCTACAGAGGGCTGTCCACTTTGCTTGGCATTCTCCTAGCTATGACAGAGTCTGTCATTTCTCTCGTGAGGTCCAGATGACTTCAGGGGATAAAAATGTTTTTCTAGCTGATGATTTTGCTTTGTTACCTGGGAAGATGTTTTGCTGGATCCAACACTAGCAGGATCCTTTTCTGTTTGTTTGCCCTTGCCATCAGTTTCTTGGATGTCTTTCCAGGGGATTATGCATGCCTACTGCTATCCATTATGTTTTCAGATTCCCAGATGCCACTGAACCACTTGAATTCTCCTGAAATGTGTTGTTCATTCCCTGAGTCAGATAGGTCAGAAATTGTAAAATCTATCTTTAGTACCCTCATCATATTTTTTGCCCTCCAAACTCTCAGAAATTTGGAAATTAACTTTCTGTCATCCATATATTTCGTAAATCCTGATCCGATGTTTTCTAGGTTTAGTTAAGAATTTGGTGAGGCTATATCTCTCCTGTATTGTTTGCACTCTTCTCGCTGTTCAAACACATGCCAAATAAGCTTGCATACCCAGATGCTAGTCTACTTTTGTCCAGTGTAAAACATACATTTTTCTTAGCTCTGCTCCGAAATCTGCAAGGGCTACCTGCACAGTCCCCTCAATAATTGAGCATATTTGTTCCTTAAGATCTGTCCATCCATTCAGTATCCTTCTTAGTACTTTCATAAAGTAAGCGTATGGTAGCAAGCTGATGGAATCAATATTTTGCTTTTCAGAGCTATCCTCTAGAAAAATTCTTGTTTGCACCACCTTGCCAACAGTTGTCAGAGGCAAAATGTTTTCAATTAGAGGAATTTTAGGTAAGTTTTATTGACAATGAACACAAACTTTTGATTACTAATTCAGGTACTAAAAAAAAAAAAAAAAAAAAAAAAAAGAAAAACGTACACAATTAAACAGTAACACTTTCCTCCCCTCTCCCCAGGTTCAACTGCTCATTGCTGGCAGTTAACATGATTCCAGTCTTCACGACGTTTCCACACTGCATTAGCCACATTCCAGGAGTCTGTATGTACTTATACTGGGGCCAGTGATGCTCTTGAATAAGTTCCAAGGCTATTTTCAAGGCCATTACTTCTGCAAACTGACTACAGCCTCCCGTCCTTTCACAGGTGGCAGCTTCTCCTGTGGAGGGATTCCAAGTAGCAGCTCACCACCTCCTGATCCCTGCTGTAATTTTACAAGATCCATCTGTAAACAAGCTCCATTGTTTGTTTTCAGGACTTAATTCATCATGTGCTGGGTCTTCAACAGCCTGAGGAATTTGGTTTCCTCACATTGTTGATTTGCTAAATAATAAACTGAGCTAATCCCAGTCTGGAGCTTGAACCAGTACATGCCTACCGGGTAAAGGCCAGCATAAATTTTTGTCATGTAGCACTGGTTGCTCTTCCACCAGTAGGTTTTGAATCCTTGAACAAAAAAATAGGGATAGGTAGTCTAGGGTATAACCACAGTGGCTGCTCTGTGCCTAACTCTTCAGTGGTACGCAAAATGTCCTCAAACAATGCTTTAAACTACTTGCTTCACAGAAATGTAGTTATTTTTGGCTCTTTTGCAGCTTCAGCTCCAGAATCCCAACAGCTTGCCTCTCATCTCTTGACGGGCTCATTGCCACAAGCTCCTGATCTTGTTGCCACAAACTGCTGTTCTTCCCTGCACTGGTCTATAACGAAATTATTACATTGCTGTCTTTCTGGATCAGTACTCATGTCATTGCATGGGCTACCTCTTGTTTGACTTCTTCAAAAGCTTGCTTCACTTTCTCTTTCCTCTCAAAATGAATCTTTTTTGCAGGTCACTTGATATAGAAGTTTGGTCAATTGACTGTAACCAGGGATATGCATATACCAAAATCTGTTAATGATCAAGAAAACATTCTTGTTAATTGCAGATGGGTATCCAGGGCACTTACCTGAGCAATTTGTTCAGCTCTCATATGTGTCTGTCCATATGGCCATGGCAAACCTGGAAAATGTATTTCTTGAGTGTGCCCTTTTAGTTTGGAACATTTAATGGCAAATCTGGCATTGAAAAAGTAATGATTACCTGTTGACCTTTTATTGGGTATACATGACAAGGTTAGAGGAGGGCTGCAGCAGTGACCTCTGTGAGAAGAGACCAGGGGCTGATCCATGCCAGACACAGCTGCTTCCAGCTGGTTCTACAGTGGACCCACTGCAGGACACAACAGAGGAGTGTTGGTGGTGCCTCTGAGAAAGTACATTTGAGAAAGGGCAAAACTCACCACATTGGCTGAAGAGGAGAGAAAAATAAAGAGTAAGAAACAATGCTGTGAACACCAAAGTTAGAGAAGGAGAAGGAGAAGGAGGAGGTGTTCCAGGCACCAGAGTAGAGATTTCCCTGCAGCTTCTAGAGGAGACCACAATAGAGCAGGTGGATATTTACTGAAGGACTGTAGCCTATGGAGAGGACCTAGGCTGAAGCAGGGAAAAAGTGTGAGAAGGAAGGAGCAACAGAGAAAAACTTATAAATGGACCGTAGCTCCCTATTCCCCATCCCCTCTGTGCTACTCAGGGAATAAGGGAGAGGTAGAGGAGTCAGGAATGAAGAAGCCTGGGAAATGGGGGTGGGTGACATTTCAATTTTCCATCTTTGTTTCTCACTGACCTTAACTATTTTAACAGCAAATATATTAAATTAATTCTTTCCAAGTCAAGTGTGTTTTGCCAATGACAGTAACTGGTAAGTGAGCTCCCCGTCTCCATCTTGACCCATGGGCCTTTTCATCTTATTTTCTCCCCCTGCCCTGATGAGGAGGTAGAGTGAGTGAGCGGCTGGGTGGGCATCTGTCTACAGTCCAATGGTAACCTACCACATCCTTTACTTACTACTTCTGGAGTTGTTCTTCCAATTAATGCATCACCAATGTAATGGAAAAATTATCTGGAGATCTGTTGATTTAAGTTTTAGTGGATGATGTCAAGGTGGATGGTAGAGCTGTGTTTGCACCCTTGGGTCAGCTGGTTCCAGGCAAACTGGGGTCTTGCTTCTGCAGCCAGATGGACTGAAAAAAAGTACTTGCAATGTCAGTTGTAGCATACAAGGTATAATCTTTGTCTTCTTGCTTGTCCAAGAGGTGCCACGTGTCTGACAACAGAGCAGATAATGGGGGTGTGATTTTGTTCAAAGCTAACATTTACTGCTAACTGCCATTCTCCAGCAGGCTCTGTACATGTCAAACAGAGCTGCTGTAAGGCAAATGAGTCTTTGAGAGCACTCGTCGTTTTTTCAGGTAATCATTTAATTTTTGTATTTTCCCAATGCCCCCCTTGGTCAGTTTGATACTGCTTTTGGACAATTGCCTGAGTTGCTAAGGGGACAACAGCTGGGTCTCTCTCACAGAATCACACAGAATCACAGACAGGCTGAGGCTGGCAAGGGCCTTTGCAGGTCGTCTGGTCCAATCTCCCCCTCTCAAGCAGAGTGACTTAGAGCTGGTTGCCCAGAACCATGTCCAGATGGCTTTTGAATATCTCCAAGGATGGAGACTCTACAACCTCTCTGAGCAACCTGTACCAGTGCTTGGTCACCTTCACAATGAAAAAGTGTTTTCTTATGCTCAGAGAGAACCTCCTGTGTTTCAGCTGGGGCTCATTGCCCCTTTTCCTGTCACTGGACACCACTGAAAAGAGCCTGCCTCCATCTTCTTCACTCCCTCCATTCGTATAAATTGGTAAGATCCTCCCTGAGCTTTCTGTTCTCTGGGTTGGAACCGTTTCAGCACTCTCAGTCTCCCCTCATGTGAGAGATGCTCCAGTCCCTCAATAATCTTAGTGGTCCTTTTCTGGACTCTCCTCAGGACCTCCATCCATTGCTGGATATCTCTGTATTCAAGCTTTTGAAAACATCTCTTGTGGGCAAAACAGTCTTGACTTGGAGAATATAGTTTAATTTATTGCCAACTGAAACAAAACTTTTATTATTGATTCAAGTAATGAGGGAAAAAAGGCATAAACAATTAAACACTTAGGAAACACCTTTTGGCCCCTTTTGCCAGGCTCAAGTTCTGTCAAACACCTTTCTTACTCTCTTCCTAGTGTTGGCTCACATTATTTTGACAGCGGGTTATACCCATCCCATCCCATTTCCTCTGTTGATGTGATGGACGATATAAGAGTTGGGGAGGTGGTGCATAATGGTTTCTTTCTGCTACTGCTTGCTTCTTACTTGTTTTGAGTTGCCAATAGTCCCCCAGGGCTGTCCCTGCCCCAGCAAAGGTCAGAGCTGCTGCTCATTAGGAGCTGGCTCTGAAGGAGGGAGGGGGGGGGAGGCGCGGACCTGCGGTGCCCTCTCCTTCCCTGCGCTTTTGCAGTTCTGCCACTTCTAGGAAAGGGTCCCCTGGCACGATCCTCTGCTCTGGAGCCCTTCTCCTTGGTGGCTTCACTGAAAAAAAAATGTCATAATATCATTCATGCATTTTATCTTCATTGCATCTTATTTATGGAACTTTTTAAACACTGTTAATGAGATTAAATAAGTTATATTTGACTTAAAAACTACTTCTGGAAAGTGACCCACAACAAAAAGCACCTTTAAGAATCATGTCTTTAACTATACTCCATTTTACAGCTCCTAATGTCTTATTAGTAGATGCTGCTTTCTACTAGTAGTGCCTGAAACATCATTTAAAAATGGCATATTGCTGTTCTAGTTTCTGAAGAAGTAAGGCTCTCTAGAAGATGACTCCTTCCACTGTGCCACTTTGCTGTCTTCCTAAGTACTTCTTTGTGCACTAATCAAATACTCTTCTTAACTATGAATCTGACAAGACAATCCCCTGACACCATGGCTAATGTAAACCTAGTTACTTTAGTTAAATTAACTAAGTACATGATTGAAACCACATCAGGTTACTAAAGATAAATTGATTTTTTATTAAGAATATTCTTTATTTATTTATTTACATTACATACAGCAAGAATCCTAGCTGTCAATAAGCTGCTGTCTTGCTTTCTTCCTTTAAAATATATCCTGCCATAACTGCTGCTCTTCTAAATCTAATCCTATTCTGATCACAAACGAATGCAGTTATCAGTACGCATCATAGTTGTCGTGGTTTAACCCCTAATGGTAACTGGACCACGCAGCCGCTCACCCACTCCCCACCCCTGGTGGGGTGAGGAGGAGAATAGAGAGAGAACTCTCAGGCTGAGATAAAAAAACTTTACCAGGACAGCAAAGAGAAAGATGCAGACAGCTGGATTGTCTTGCAGTAAGAAAATCACGTACTCACCTTCTTTTCCTGTGTTCTTGTGTGCTGTTGTTACTCTTACAGTATTTAAGATGATTTTCAATTCTCAAAGATAAGTATTTTCATTTAAATGATGCTTGCAGAGAGAAGTTGAGTAACGTCTTATGGCCACAATACAGCAGTAACAGGAAAGATGACAACATGCTGACTTTGAAGAAGTAATTTAGAAGCTTAATTTAGAAACCACTCCTAGGACAGAGGATGGTGGGATGGGGAGTGTGAGTCATGCATCCAGTATGTTTGAAAATTTTGGTGGTACTGCACAAAGTTATTAGGTTACATATTGCACTGTCTAAAGACTTCTTGTATCTGGTAAGTCAAGATACTTTGCAGAAATTTCAGGAAATACAGGCATAAGCAATTAACTGAAATTTGTATGTATAAATCTGTAACAGTTTAAAATATCGGGGGGGTCCTTTCACAACCAATACTTAGTTCTCTTGTGATGTAGGGATTACTATCTAAAATCAAAGTATATCGCTTCGCATCTAACTGGATATTTGTGCTGATGTTGTACAGGGCAAATAAGTGACTGGAGAGGAGGAAGAAGATATATGTCCTAGTGCTCTGGCTGCATTTTCCCCATTCTTCCCTTTAATTTGTACTTCAGGAGATAGCTTTGCACAGGCTGCTCTGGGAGGGTGAAGCAGAAGTTCCACTGGTACTTGAGTGGTGAGGTGTGCAGTTCCCATGCCAGCACGATCTGTAGCAGCGTGCTCCAGCACAGTGCACAGATGTCATTCCTGAACCAGGGGTCTCCGGGGGAGGCGATAGCTGCTGGGACCCCACAGCTCGTGTGACAGCAGCTGACAAGACCTGAGCAGGGCCAGGAGCAGCAGCAGCCAAGCTTCCCACACCTATAAAAGAAGCCCTCAGGGAGCACCACAACCAGGAGTGTGGTGACCAAGGCGGGCAAGCAGGGCATGGCGCGGCAGTTCACGCAGCAAGGCATGCAGGAAGGGCAACGAAGCTCTGCCAGCTCAACCAAGGAGTGATGGTGCCCATCTGGCAGAAAGCCACGGCCTCTTTAAGCTCTGTGCTGACCACGACTGATGCAGCTTCCCAGACAGAGATGCAGTGGGAACATGTTGCCACCCCGGTGCCTGACTGCAGGGCGAGCCCTGCTCTTACACCAGTGCGGGGCGGCAGCAGCACCCGGGGAGAGGGGCACCCTGCTTGGTGACGGAGCTCCAGGAGGAGGGGTGCAGGTTGAGGAGTATCAGGGAGTGCGAGAGAGAGAGAGAGAGAGAGACTACTGGCATCACACCCTGCCTTCCCTGGGACAGGCCTGACGGGCAGCCAGGACACATGGTACGGAGGATTCCTTATCCTCTCTCTGCCTGGCTGAACAAAGAGATATGCATGGGA
>KL265581.1:14763-29177 GCA_000699545.1 Podiceps cristatus | reverse complement strand
TAAAAATTTTTGCTATAAATACATTAGCAACAAAAGGAGGGTGAAGGAAAATCTCTATCTTTTATTGAATGTGAGGGGAAACACAGTGACAAAGGATGAGGAAAAGTCTGAGGTATTTAATGGCTTTTTTGCCTTAGTCTTCAATAGTAAGACCAGTTGTTCCCCGGGTACCCAGCCCCCTGAGCTGGAAGACAGGGATGAGGAGCAGAAATGAGGTCCCCACAATCCAATGGGAAATGGTCAGTGACCTGCTACACCACTTAGACACACACAAGTATATGGGGTCGGATGGGATCCACCCACGGGCACTGAGGGAGCTGGCAGAAGTGCTCACCAAGCCACTTCCCATCATTTATCAGCAGCCCTGGCCAACAGGGGAGGTTCCAGTTGACTGGAGGTTGGCAAATGTGGTGCCCATCTACAAGTAGGACCAGAAGGAGGGTCCAGGGAACTACAGGCCTGTCAGACTGACCTTGGTGCCAGGGAGGGTTATGGAGCAGTTCATCTTGAGTGCCATCACGTGGCACGTACAGGACAACCAGGTGATCAGGCCCTGTCAGCATGGGTTTATGAAAGGCAGGTCCTGCTTGACTAACCTGATCTTCTATAACAAGGTGACTCGTGTAGTAGATGAGGGAAAGGCTGTTGAAGTTGTGAAAGCCTTTGACACAGTTTCCCACAGCATCCTCCTGGAGAAACTGGATGCTTCTGGCTTGGAAGGACGTACTCTGGGTAAAAAAATAGTTGGCTGGATGGGCCCAAAGGGTTGTGGTGAATGGAGTTAAATCTAGTTGGTGGCTGGTCATAAGTGGTATTCCCCAAGGCTCAGTATTGGTGATAGTTCTCTTTAATATCTTTATCAATGATCTAGACAAGGGTTTCGAGGGCACCCTCAGTAAGTTTGCAGATGAAGAGTGTTGAGCCACTTGAGGGTAGGAAGGCTGTACAGATCAATCTAGACAGGCTTGATTGATAGGCTGAGGACAACTCTATGAGGTTCAACAAGGCCAAGTGCCGCGTCCTGCACTTGGGTCACAACCACCCAAAGGCAATGCTACAGGCCTGGGATGGAGTGGCTGGGAAGCTGCCTGGCAGAAAAGTACCTGGGGGTGTTGGTCGACAGCCGGCTGAACATGAGCCAGCAGTGTGCCCAGGTGGCCAAGTAGGCCAACAGCATCCTGGTTTGTATCAGGAATAGTGTGGCCAGCAGGAGCAGGGAAGTGATTGTCCCCTTGTACTCGGCAGTGGTGAAGTCACACCTCAAGTGCTGCGTTCAGGGCCCCTCACTCCAAGAAAGACATTGAGGTGCTGGAGCGTGTCCAGAGAAGGGCAAAGAAGCTGATGAAGGGTCTGGAGCACAAGTGCTGTGAGGAGCGGCTGAGGGAGCTGGGGGTGTTCAGCCTGGAGAAAAGGAGGCTGAGGGGAGACCTTATCGCTCTCTACAGCTACCTGAAAGAAGGTTGTAGCGAACTGGGTGTGGGTCTCTTCTCCCAAATAACAAGTGATAGGACAAAAGGAAATGGCCTCAGTTTGCACCAGGGGGAGGTTTTGATTGGATATTATGAAAAAAATTCTTCACCAAAAGGGTTGTCAAGCATTGGAACAGGCTGTCTAGGGAAGTGGTTGAGTCACCATCCCTCTACAGCTACCTGAAAGAAGGTTGTAGCGAACTGGGTGTGGGTCTCTTCTCCCAAATAACAAGTGATAGGACAAAAGGAAATGGCCTCAGTTTGCACCAGGGGGAGGTTTTGATTGGATATTATGAAAAAAATTCTTCACCAAAAGGGTTGTCAAGCATTGGAACAGGCTGTCTAGGGAAGTGGTTGAGTCACCATCCCTAGAGGCATTTAATAGATGTGTAGATGTGGTGCTTAGGGACATGGTTTAGTGGTGTACTTGGCAGTATTGGGTTTATGGTTGGACTTTATGATCTTAAAGGTCTTTTTCAACCTTAATGATTCCATGATTCTATGATTCAGCTATATCCCTTCCCTTGGTAGGGATAACATTTGGGCTGCCTGCTCAAGCTGTCCTCCCCTTGCAAAAACTCTGTTTACAATTATTATTTAGGAAAGTTCCACATGAGGTCAATACAAATGTCACTCAAACGAGGATGTGTAGATCATCCCCCTCCTTTTACCAGATACATTCTGTTCTTTCTTATACATCCATTGAAAAGAACATCTTGTCTCTCATTATCTTGTAAAACACTTCAGGCTACGTTGAATGCAAAAGACAAATGTATTTGGTGAATAAAACCAAATTTTATTACATTTAACCTTTGGAAAAAAAAAAAGAATAGAAAAAGAAAGCCAAGAAAAGAAGTAAAATCATCAATATAGAATGACATACAAAAGCATTTTAGACTTCACTGTTATACATTTGTTAATCTGAGCTGATAAGTTTCAGTCTGTGGAGAAACAATTGGCTCATTAAGAGATGAATTCAGATATGGTTGCTTTGAGGATTTTTTCTTTTTATTATTATTTTAACTTAGTCCTCTGAACAGAAAAGGGAGAAAACCAAATCCTGAAGATGCTTTACCTGTTACTTTGTTCATAATGATGTGTATACCTCAGTGAAACTATAAAAGAAATATTAAAAATAGTTCAATTTTACTAGTGTGACACAGCTACTTTGCACCTTTAAAAGAAATCTGTATTTAAAGTGAAATGAGCATTTCTTTTAACATGAACATACAAAATGGTTTTCAAGAAGAATCACCAAAGTCACTTGTCATCCAAAAGGACACAGCCAGTGGCTTTGATTCAAAGAAACTTGCTCAGAAATTTTGGTATCATTCTAACATTTCTCTGCATGCAGTTTAGGCTAATAATGCTATTTTATAGTGGACCCAAGGCAGTTCTCTGTATAATGGTCCAAGTATATTCATTGCATGATTCGACACCTCATTGAAAAAGACTTCAAGTTTATTAAAAACTGCTACCATTTGTGCCATTCCTTTGGGAAGTAATAGTAGAGGTACATCAAGAAAGAAAAGTAGTGATTGTTTTCATTCTTTTGCCCATATGTTTGCTTTATATGGTTTCAGGAATTATATACCTAAGAGTGTAATTACGGAATGAGAGTCATTTGCAGGCAAGAGAACTTAAAATTCATTCAGACTTTTCAAAATTCAAAAATTCTTTCAGATCTTTAAGCTGAGAAAGAGGTCTTGCTTGTTTTTGTCTTTAGCATAAATATTTCATGTTCCTCCATCCCTCCATAAAGTTGCACAGTATAGAAAGTCTTCCATGATACAGACTGTAGTGAAATCATCTAATTTAAATGACTATGGATCAGCCTGAATCTCTGACTAGACTGTTGAAAGGATAAACTATATGTGTGTGTAGGTGTCTGTCAGTTAATAACAGAATGTCATCACTGTATGTACATTTATCTAAGTAATATATAATCCAGATACAAAAAAGTATTTTATCAGCAATGTAGAGTTGGTAGTGTGTGTCGGTAAATGAAGAGTAAGCAGCAGTTTGCTGTTGGCAAACTTTGCTTTTTACCGTTGCAGAGAATTTTTCTATATTTTTTTTTTTTTACATTTCAAGAATTACCAAAAAAATCATGCTAGAAAACTAAAATAAGAAGCAGAGAACATTCCTTTCATAACTTCTAATGACACGAAGACATGAAATATCAACTTTAAAGAAATAAAAATATTTTAACTATTGAGATCAGATTTCTTCCTATGCCAAGCAATTCGTACCCCAGTAAAGCTTCATGGCTATTTACTGTGCATTTTCAGAGCAGGGCAGACAGGTGGATCTAGTCTGTCTTTGTAACTGACTTTACAAGGTTTTAGAGGGTTGCATAAGTAAAAGGAGTGCTATGTGATAGCTAGACAGAGAAAGTCACATTTTGGAGTTCCCCTATATCTCCCTGGGTCAAGGATTTCACCTTATGTTTCTTCTCTTATTTGCCTGGTTACTTGTGCCTTACACACAAAAAGCTGGTCATGGCACAGTCACAAGGAACCTTTAACGATTTTGGCAGCAAGAAACTACAGCACTTTTGAAGAGCATTAACTACCTTTTTGGTTTTTTCTGTTTTTCTGAGTCATCTCATCATAGAGACGACTTCCTGAAGATTAATTCTAAAGGAAGAATTTTCTGACTATCCCAATGGCATTTCTTGCCTTAATTTTCTGTGAGAAACTAACTGGTAAATCAAATGGAGAAAACTAAGACACTGAAACAAAACTGAAAATTCTTAAAGGGAATACTTTAGCTTATAAATCAGTATGTTTTCTTGTACTTTTTCACCAGAAGTTATTTCTGTTGGCTAGGCTATATATTTGGGGATAATTTATGTATTACTTTTCAGACAAAGAAAATTAGCCGAGATTTAAGCACAAAATTGGATCACAACCATTCTTTGCATGATTCACTGGATTTTAGTTCTGATTTTTTTTTAGAAATACATTGTTTAATGATCTAACCACCTCTGGCATCATAATAGCACAATTTCAGACTTCCAGAAATCATATACTAGGTAGAGAAAACCTACACATTTGGACTCATCCACACGAAAAAAGAAAAAAATCAATTTCTTCTAAGAATATCTTATTATATCTATACCTATAATTATGTCTATGCTTTGGCTTCTTGGATAATCTGTGTAGAAAGTTTCCTTCAGAGGTAGTTCAGCATGTTAAGTTAAAATCCTGTTCATTTCGGAGGAATGTCTGTCATTGACTAGGAAGCAAGCTGTGGAGATTATAATTTTTCTACTCTACCTCCTGCCAAGTGTTAGTATCTCAAAAAAAAAAAAAAACCAAACAAAAAACCCCAAACCCCTACTAATCCACTTAAAATGTACTTATAATGGATATGTGGTAGAAGTCTAAAAGTAAGTCAGTCATCTAACAGATTCAGGAGTGAATTTGTAGTTTTAATGTCAGGGCCATATAGTTCTTGGGAGATAAGAATTCACATAGAATTTAATAATATTCTTATAATGAAGGTATTTTTTGAATATGTGAAGACATGGTAACAGAAAAAACTTTGATCGTAATAAAGTGTGTGGTTTATTTTAACTGTGTTGTATCTGGAGCTACAGCATAATGTACAGGACATAATGTTTTAACACATATCTACCAGCATAAAAGAATAGCATTTGTTTGTAGTTGGATGCAGAATTTATCATTTTGGGATTATCAATTCAAATCTGTATTATTTCTTAATGCTTTACGATCATTATTACTGAAAGCTTGCTGAGAAGCCGATTGCCGGGGAGCAGCAAGGACCAGCTGCAACCTCAGGGCCAGGGGCCAAGGGGCCCGTCCCACCACCCCAGGGAGGCAGCACAGCAGGCGTGAAGATGGCAGACAGCTTCACCCAAGGGTTCAGATGACCAGGCAAGGTCATGCTGATCAGGCAGGTCTGAGGTCAAGGCAGGTGGACAAGTCAGGTTCATGTCTGGGGAGGGTAACCAAGGATAACACAGTCCGGGGCATCAGGCACCTCCCTGGGGATGGTGACAGGAACAGGCCAGAGTGTGGGCCCGTGGCTGGGCCTGACATGGTGGGTCCCACAGCAGGGCAGGGCTGTGGGGGGCTGGAGACTGGCCCTGATGCAGCGCTGATGGGGCAGGGACCTGACAGCTCTGGGGGGCTGACATGGGGTCCTGGGCTGTGGGCAGGGTGGGGGAGTTCCAGGGAGGCTGGGCCAGGGCAGCTGGGGCTGGTCGTGCCCTCAGGGCCCTGACAACAATCTTCAAGGCACTAGGTAGAGTAGATGGCTTTCCTACAAGACCATTGCATGAAAACTTCACTTGGATATTCTGGAGACGGAAAACTTCTAGGATTTCTACTATGAATTTTAATGTTTAGATGTGGTGTTTTTTTCTTGCATACATACTACCTAGAGGAGATTAGGATAAACCAGAATTGATGCAGATACCACGATCTTACAGGACCAGGACCACATATTTTAGGAAAACTATATTCCCATACATTTACCCTGGCAAAAGGAACAGATATTTTCATATTCCATTTCCTTTGCTTCCAGGTACCTACCACCAGACACAAGGAATTCAGCAGCCCTGACATGAGAGGGCACCTACGCTGTGCCAGAGACAATGCACAAGCAGAATATATTCCCCCATCCGTCTAGTGCAACAGTTATGGCCTTCTAGTTATACAGCTTCCTGTGTTAGTTCCTCCTGGAGCATATATCAATGCTACTTCATCTTCAAGATTAATTCAATGCGACTACTAAACCCTATTTACTCATCATCTTTGACGTCATATCCCAGGCATTTTACCAGCATCTCCTTTGGCATCTGGAACATATTTCCATTTAAACTGATTTACCTATAATTTCATATGTGTATTTATTATTTCCTTAATCCATTTCAGACCTTGCATTGAAGTATATGTGTATATAGTAACCAGAGATATCATTAAAACTTCATTAATATTGGGATGAAATTTAAAAAGAGACCTTTATTTCTACTTTAATTGTTCAAATAAATCTGAAAATTTAGTTTTACAACTGAACATAGATTAGCTGCATTTGTTTTTTCCTAATAATTGCATTTTATTATTTTTTCAGAATTTTCTAACATGTGCCTTTTTGTTAATGTTGTCTTATTTTTTTCATACTTATTTCCTACCCACAGTTCCTCTACCTGAAAGGCCTCGACCTGCCTAGCACCACAACTACTGAGTAATGTTTCTCCAACTTTCCTCAGCTACTGTTCCCAGGATTCACATGGAATGGAACTTTTTCCTTGGAGCAAAGCACACTATGGGGGGATAATTTTGTCATAGTACCAAATGGAATAGCACTTGGACAAAAATATATATAACCTTTAAAACTATCTAGATTTAGTTCTGGTTTTCTCTGTTAAACATGGTTCAACTCATTGCAAACAGGCTAGCAATATTTTGTTATGGAAGGCTCTCTTTGGAATTAAATCCACAACAGAGTTGTCAGAGTTCCTGAGTCTGAAGGGTCTTCAAAGTACCCACGAAGATGATTCATTTTCAAGATTTCTTTTTTAAGGTTTTACTTTCTGTAGACAACAGACAACAGTCATGCAGGAGCTCTGGAGCTCACTCTTGATACACACATTGGGATTGTTTGCAAAGACAGCAGCAGCTGCTTCTCTTCCCTAGTTGTGAAGAGATCAGGTAATTTATCACTTATTATGGTGAGAAAACATAAAGAAAAGAATGATTTTTTGGCATGAAAGTAGAGGACCATATGCTACGTGTACATGCTAAAGCACAGAAGCATGTTTTGTGGTAATAAGTAGCAAAGTAGAAAGCTCTAGGTGAAGAACACCAATAGACTTTAAAAGCTTGTGTTAGCCATTGCATTCCAATGACTATAGGCTATCATCATTGGGTACTGATCGATGAAAAGCTCGACACGAGACGGCAATGTGCACTGGCAGCCCAGAAGGCCAACCGTATCCTGGGCTACATCAAGAGAAGCGTGGCCAGCAGGTCGAGGGAGGTGATTTTGCCCCTGTACTCTGCTCTGGTGAGACCTCACCTGGAATACTGCGTCCAGCTCTGGAGCCCTCAGCACAAGAAGGACATGGAGCTGTTGGAGCGGGTCCAGAGGAGGCTACAAGAATGATCCGAGGGCTGGAGCCCCTCTGCTGTGAGGACAGGCTGAGAGAGTTGGGGTTGTTCAGCCTGGAGAAGAGAAGGCTGCGGGGAGACCTGATTGCAGCCTTCCAGTACATAAAGGGGGCCTATAGGAAAGAGGGGGAGAATCTTTTCAGTAGGGACAATGGTGATAGGACAAGGGGTAATGGTTTCAAGCTGAAACAGGGTAGGTTTAGACTAGATGTAAGGAGAAAATTCTTTACAATGAGGGTGGTAAAGCACTGGAATGGGTTGCCCAGAGAGGTGGTGGATGCCCCATCCCTGGAAACATTCAAGACCAGGTTGGACGGGGCTCTGAGCAACCTGATCTGGGTAATGGTGTCCCTGCTCACTGCAGGGGGGCTGGACTAGATGACCGCTAGCCGTCCCTTCCAACCCAAAACATTCTATGATTCTATGATTCTATGATCATAGTTTCTAGGTTTTCTTAATTCATTCAGTACTTGCTTTATTAAAAAATGTATGTTCTCAACAAAAGTTCACTGGAAACCAATAATACCTATTTTTCAGTCAGTTTTAATCTCAGTTATGCTGAGCTTTTTCAGAACTGCACCTTCACAGAGTTCAGCTAAACAACAGTGAAAATGAGAATTTAGAAGCCTAACGTTGCATCAACACTCTGTTTTAAATGTGTTCAATTTCTATGTTTACGATTATTTTGAAAAAAAGAAAAAAAAGATATATTGACCCTATAAATAAACTTATTGCAAATTATTCACACATCACTAGTAATTCCACCTTTTTAATCGATCTTGTTTACATAATTGATATATGAATTCATTATATAAATGAGAGAGTTTACTGATTAAATCGATGTGTTTTATTGTATTTTGCGGATGATTTAAGTGTATATGTGATTTCACCAAAACTTTCATAATATCAATATAGACAGTTTTTCATTAGACTTATCTAGCAAGACAAATGAGCAGACTTATAAATATACCTGCAATATGTCTGAATCCTTCATTATAATTTTTCCAGTACAAATCTGAAATTACACTGTATTCATCATTTTCATATATTTTCTATATTACCCAGGTTTGCATCAGAAAGGTAAAGCAAAACAGATTTCAGATATTTCATTCGTAAATGAATTAAAATGATGCTGTCACTTACTGTAGAAATTGCTACTCTTTTCATCAAATGATTGATAGCTCCAGCAAAGCTCTGAGGAATGAGGTGAGGAAGATGAGTGGACATGGGGTAATACGGTCTCAGCCTCTCCCCTTCAGGGATATTCATTCCACCATTCCTTCCAGTCAAAACATTTTAGAAAGTGACTCCTGACTATTCTATTTCTTCTACCTTTCTTTACTCACTTTTTCCTTCTTGTATTGTAAAGGTTGGCAAATACTCCTAAAGCACAGCTTTTTAAAGACGTTGATAAGTCTTTCTGATTGGTACTTTGCAGGTCAGGAAGGGATTTTTTTAAATAAGGCTGAAACTGGTGATGGTTTGACAACTATTTTACTTTTCCAACTTCTTTATATAAATAAAGGACATTTTAACTAGTCTAATGTGGTTACTGTTCAGGCTAAAGACTGAAGGGCTACATCTCAGGTTGAATTACACTGGGAAAACAGGGGTCCTGAAGTCTGTTACCTGCAAAATTGTCCTTTTGACACTCCATTTTCTCCTCATGGACATCTGAAGATACCTACTCTGGGTGTTAGTTTGTATGCCTGGAATAGGAGAACCGAAGAAGCAGGACAAGCAGTGTTTCCAGCCCAGAGTCAGTACAAATACCTTGTCACTTACATGATTTCCTCTGCCTTTCCTCATTCACTTACATGTTTTAATCAATTGGAATGTTGTTATTTCAGCTAGATTAGCAATGTTATTGCCCTCTAGTGGACTTACTTATTTGCAATTGTATAAATTATCCTGAAAACCTTTGGAAAACATATGCTCTGTAACATAGAACAGTGAGCCTGAACCAGGAAATATCCTTGATTGAAAAATACCCTATAAGTTACTTTTTGCAAGGTATGTGTTGGGGGTATAAAATGTAAATTATATTGAAAGATAGGAAACTTCTTGTACTACATTAAACAATGAGTAAAGTCTGTTGCAAGAAAGATTCAATATCTACCTAGCAGTGGCACCCACCAACCAAGTATAGCATGACCACCTAAGGCCCAAACCATACAATATCTGAGTGGGTGACTGTCATTTCAGCGCTGCAGTATGTGTATTAATCAGTCTCAGTTGCTCTCAGCCATTATTCATGTTTTATTGTAGCTTCAATGCTTGGTTAAATTTCTGAAATTAGTCAGCCTGTCAAACTCGCACAGCTTCTGTTGCGGACAGAGAGCAAGCCTTGGCTAATGTTCTATCAAAGAAAAAGGAAGAGTAAGCACTGAAAGGCAACAAAAGAAAATATGGTCAGAAGTATGTTAGAGAATTATCAAGACATGCATGGAATATAACAGGTTTTTGAATGACATTATAAAGATTAGACTTGAAGGGACCAGTCTAACAAAGATAGTTAAGGTGAGTAAAATGTAGATAGATTTTAAAAAGAACCAACTAGAGTAAGTACTTAACTCGTTGACTTCTAAAAGCATTATTTAATGAACCTTGCCATTGTAGATTGCATTGAGCATCGATCTGCATACTTAGACTCCTTCAAATGTGTGTAAATGTGGCCTTTATATCTAAAATTAGTTATATTTTATATATTTTAATCCCAAATAGTGATCAATGAAGGTCTCTTTGGGATAAGATGTATCTGAATTTTTATTAAATATGGATTAATGGGAGTAAAACATGGCTTCAGAAATACCACAAATTTACATGTCGCAGCAATTCTAATATTAACCTCATTTGGTCATTTAATCTGTTTTAAACATCCAGTGGGTGTTGTTTTAATATTCAGTGTCCATCAGTAAGACTTATTTCACACAATAAGGAGCAACATAAATATTTATTAAATGACTCATTATTTTTCTAAACCATTTCTTAGCACATAGTGAGCCTGAAAGCTGATTGAGAGAGACTGATTACTATAAATTCCAATGTTTATGCTTTGAAGTGAATGGGATTACTTTGGATTTGCACTTTCAAGGCCCTGAGTGTGTGAATAGGCTTTACCCACCCTAAGCAACCTTACCTGGACCTTCACCCACCCGCTCTGCCCATGGGCACAGAGGTTTCATCCAAGCTCATGCCTGGACACCCAGACCTACCCTGAGCTACGCTGTAGGTGTCCCTGAGCCCAGACCTGCCTCCTGCCACTGGTTTGTGGGGCTCTTGGATAGAACTTGAACTTACACTGTAGTAGCCTTGTTTCCAGCCCTGCCTCCTGTCACTCCTGAAGGGATCCCTGGGCTCATCCTGAATTTGACTCGTTATCTCATCTTATCTAGGACTGCTGATGGACCCGATCCCTCCCATCATCTTGCCCTGATGCAGTAGTGCTGTGCCTTCATCAGAGAGAGCATCACCCTGCCCGTGCCATGCCTGCTCTCAGCTCTTGGCTCATCCTCTTCAATGGGCCAGTTGTGCTCTTGCTGCTCCCTGGCAAACAGGTGAATAAATTTTTTTTCCTAAAAAAAAAAAAAAAAATTCCCTAACAAATTGACATCCAGTATCAGTAAATTATGCACAAATTTCTATTTGCTCAAATTTTATGAATCATGTTTAATATTTCTGAGTTTTAAGGGCAGATAGTACTTCTACACATCACTCATAAAGAATAGAGATAATTTTTTCTACAATGTATTTCTTGCATTATTCTGAATATTTTCTAATCTGCTATTATTCTGCTTCTGTCATACACAATCCTGATACATTCATAAAATTTGCCTTTCACTTATAAACACATTTCAAAGATTTTAAACATTTTTTAACAATGACATTTAACTGCTATGTTGTTATCTACAGTTTAAAATTTGTTTTCAGATTGCATAATTTGCCAACTATATTCTTATAGCAACCATTGATTTAGGCAAAAAATACATTGGGATCCTCAAGTGAAGTCAAAAGGACTGTGAAAGAAGAGGCTTTCACAGCTGAAACCTAAAATTAGGCAAACACAAATCATCCATGGACAATTTGGTGCAGTTGTGGTTTAACCTGGTGGGCAGCTAAACACCACACAGCCGTTCATGCACCCTCCCCACTCTGTGGGATGGGGGAGAGAATTGGGAAGAAAAATAAAACTCGTGGGTTGAGATAAAGACAGTTTAATAGGACAGAAAAGGAAGATGATAAATAATAATAATTTCACCTTCCCTCCTCCCAGTGGGATGGGGAGGAGAATGAAAAAAACCCTAAAATTCATGGGTTGAGATAAAGACGGTTTAATAGGACAGCAAAATAATAATAATAATAATAATAACAATAATAAAATACACAAGTGATGTACAACACAATGGCTCATCACCCGCTGACCAATGCCTGCCCAGCCAGTCCCTGAGCCATCGCACACCCTGGTCAACTCCCCTCAGTTTATATGCTGAGCATGACGTCATATGGTATGCAATATCCCTTCGGCCAGTTTGGGTCAGCTGTCCTGGCTGTCCCCCCTCCCAGCTTCTCATGCATCCCCAGCCTTCTCATGGAGGGCATAAGAAGCTGAAAAGTCCTTGACTTAATACAAGCATTGCTTAGCAACAACTAAAATGTCAATGTGTTATCAACATTATTCTCATACTAAATTCAAAACACAGCTCTATACCAGCTACTAGGGAGAAAATTAACTCTACCTCAGCCAAAACCAGGCCAGGTACCTACCTGGGAGTTAACATCTGGGGGTGGGGGAAGTGCACAACATTAACCTGGTGGTGAAAGTCTGGGCAGACACTGTGTATCTTATACATCCTCAGAGAAGGATGCAAGGAAATGGAACGTGGCAAGAGAGTGCTTTGCCTCTGCCATAATAAAAAATCTATCAGTGCAAGTGCTCCACAATACAGGTATCACCATACTGATATAAGACATCATATACATGGCTTCTAAGAGTGAGCAAGGTGAGCAGTGAGATGTGTGTCAGCCACGCACACAGTTCCATCCCTGTACTATTCCTGGGGTCAGACCAACTATAAAACACTCTACACGCAGCTGTTGAAAGCAAGCAAGCATTTGAGTGGTCATGATTAGCTGTGATCCATGACTACGTTACATCAAAAAATGCCACTAAGGTGGATTCCTCATATTAAGGAATCAATTTGCCATTCTCACTGAGTTTGAATTGTGTTTGTCCTGTTAACAATTCCATAAAATTCTATGAAATTATAGGATTGACTCTATGAATAAGATCAACAGAATATAAATTTATGGCAATATTTGTGAATAAGAATCTAGGTCTAGTTTTATGAGATCTTGAGATAGCCAACTTTAACTGAAAATTCATTGCAGGCACTTCCCATTACATCTGTGGGTTTATATTAATTAAACTGATATTTAAATTCTCTGGGAAGAAATACGTGCATCTATCTCACAGCAAGATTCCACTTTTTTGTACTTCATGGATTTTAACATATTTCCAGCATGAGACACAAAGTCATTTTTATTTGGATATAGCAAGTAATACCAATGTAGAGTTTGCTTGATCTTCGTGTGCTAAATTAATATTGTTTTTTCCTCTGTATGGTTGGTATATTAGTGTAATTGAAAGAGAAACACTTTTTTCATTAGCTGACCTGTCTTCTTTTCCCTTCCCAAAAGTGCAGACACAGTTTGCCATGTTGCACTAAACCATATTTATTTTCATACACAGGCAACATGCTCTTCTGCCTGCCTGAAGGATCCCGGAGTGTGTTGATGATAATTGCCTCCACCAAGTGATAGTGAAGCCCATGAGGAGAGGTGCTGTGCTGGACCTTGTTCACACCAACAAGGAGGGGCTGCTGGGGAACATGAAGCTCAAGGGCAGCCTTGGCTGCAGTGACCATGAAATGGTGGAATTCAAGATCTGGTGGAATTCAAGATCCTCAGAGCAGTGAAGAGCACACGCAGCAAGCTTGCTACCCTGGACTTCAGGAGAGCAGACTTTAGACTCCTCGGGGATCTTCTTGGTAGTGTAACATGCGATAAAGCCCTAGAGGGATGAGGGGCCCAAGAAATCTGGCTAATATTCAAGGATCACCTCCTCCAAGCTCAGGAGAGATGCATCCCAAGAAAGAGAAAGTCAGGCAAAAATGCCAGGAGGCCTCCATGGATGAACATGGAGCTCCTAGGCAAGCTCACGCAGAAAAAGGAATCCTACAGAGGGTGGAAGCAATGACAGGTGGCTTGGGAGGAATACAGAGAAATTGCCCGAGTAGCCAGGGAGCAGGTTAGGAAAGCCAAAGCCCTGATGGAATTAAACCTGGCCAGGAGTGTCAAGGGCAACAAGAAAGCCTTTTATAGGTATGTCAATGATAAAAGGAGGACCAGGGAGAATGTGGGCCCTCTCAAAATGGAAGTAGGAGACCTGGTTATCTGAGATGCATAGAAAACTGAGGTGCTTAACCACTTTTTTGCCTCAGTCTCCAACAGCAAGTGCACTAGCCACACTGCCTAATTGGGGGGTCCCCAAAACGGGGACTGGAAGAATGAAGAACTGGCCACTGTAGGAGAAGACCAGATTCGACGGGACCTAAGGAACCTGAACATGCACAAGTCCATGGGACCTGATGAGGTGCATCTGCGGGTCCTGAGGGAACTGGTGGATGAAGTTGCTAAACCACTCTCCATTACATTTGAGAGATTGTGGCAGTCTGAGGTCCCACTGACTGGAGAAGGGGCAACATCACCCCCCATTTTTAAAAAGGGATAAAAGGAGGAACCAGGG
>KL265580.1:4978-16210 GCA_000699545.1 Podiceps cristatus | reverse complement strand
TTCTCTGGGCAACATGTGCCAGGGCCTCACCCTCCTCAGAGTAAAAAATTTCTTCCTAATATGCAATCTAAATCCCCCCTCTTTCAGTTTAAAGCCATCACCCCTTGTCCTATCTCTACATGCCCTTGTCAAAACTCCATCTCCAGCTTTCTTGGAGACCCCCCTTTATGTACTACAAGGCTGCTAGAAAGTCTCCCCAGAGCCTTCGCTTCTCCAGGCTGAACAAGCCCAACTCTCTCAGCCTGTCCTCACAGCAGAGCTGCTCCAGCCCTCGGATCATCTTAATAGCCTCTGCTGGACCCGCTCCAACAGGTCCATGTCCTTCTTGTGCTGAGGCCCCAGAGCTGGAGGCAGCACCACAATTGGGGTTTCACAAGAGCAGAGTAGGAGAGAATCCCCTCCCTCAACCTGTCGCCCACACTTCTTTTCATGCAGCCCAGGGTACGGTTGGGCTTCTGGGCTGCCAGCGCACATTGCCGGCTCACGTTGAGCTTCTCATTAACCAACACCCCCAAGTCCTTCTCCTCAGGGCTGCTCTCCATCCATTCTCCACCCAGCCTGTATTTGTGCTTGGGATTGCTCCAAACCCTGTGCAGGACCTTGCACTTGGCCTTGTTGAAGGTTCGTATGGGCCCACCTCTGAAGTCTGTCAAGGTCGCTCTGGATGCAAACCCTTCCCTCCAGTGTGTCGACGGCACCACACAGCTTGATGTTGTCAGCAAACTTCCTGAGGGTGCACTCCATCTCTCCATGTCACCAACAAAGATGTTAAACAGCACTGGTCCCAGTAACAACCCCTGAGGAAGCCCACTCGACACCAGTCTTCACTGGGACATTGATCCATTGACTGCAGGTCTTTGAGTGTGACCATCCAGCCATTGCCTTATCCACAGAGTGGCCCATCTGTCAAATCCATGACTCTCTTATTTAGAGACAAGGATGTCGTGCGGGACAGTGCCAAATGCTTTACACAAGTCCAAGTAGACATAAAACATATCACGAAGTCCAAGAGTTCATAAGGCTGGACTGAGAGGTCCTAGGAAGGCTGGAAGGCGGGCAGGGAGAGGAGCAGTCAGGGGCCATCACTTCTGGTCTTTACCAAAGAATCTGGAATTGCCAGGATGGGCAAAAGAGGGAAAAGCCACTGATACATGAGAATAAAGAGAGACTACAGAAGGAGCTAATCAATCTATAAAAAAAAAAAAAAAATCCCTGTTGATATTTCAACGAAAAAAATGCTTGTATAATGCAACTAAGGACAATTATTACTATTATTATTATTTAGTCCATGGGCTAAAAAAACATGTATCTTTGTGGGTTTCTGCACTGTGTTACCCTTTGCATATCAGCCCTGAACAACCCTACCTTTTTTGAACGCTTGAAGCCAGCGCAGACCATTTTTGAAGGGGACTTAACTTTCCAGTTCCTGTGGTGCAACCTCAGCTCACTGCCAGAAGAAGCCCCAGTTTCTGTTTCATCCTCCATCACATCCTGTTGCTGTTTCCACTAACTCAAAGTCAAGAATTTTGTGGCTACGCAACTACTCTGCTCAGTATAGTGCTTCCACACAAAGCTGGTCCCAAATATCAACTGCGAAACCAGCAACACTAAAATAAGGCTACGCAGTGCAGTGTTATTAAAAAGCAATAGGCTTGCATTTACTATTTCTAGATATAGTGAAGGCCCGGACTAGAGGTCATTAAAGCTCCACACATAATCGCAGACCATAATGGATGTTAATTCTATGTCATCTATTCCGAAAGCAAAACTTGCCTTCCCTGTCTAAACTGCTACTGATTTGGTTTAGGCTGAGCTTATACTGGTCTTCCTCTTTCTATTCTGTCTAGCACTAAGTCATCTTGGTACACTGAATTTCAACAATACTAGTACTGTGCATTTTTCTCATTTAAGAGCAAAATTTCACATAGTAGATCTCCACACTATAAATTGCTACTGTGTTCTACCACGGGAAAAAATATATTTCTGTGAATAGTGCAAGATAATATACTTAAATATATATTTAACTTGTAAAAGCCCTTTGAGAGCCCCCAAGATAGAATTCATTCTATGGAAGCTCTCTTTATTAATAAAAGTACTTATACCAATTACTTTGAACTTCTATAGACAGTGCCTTATTTGAAATTATTTTAATCAATCCTCACAAAATCTCTTGGCAACAGCGTACAGGAAGTATACAGAGGCAAGGGATTCATGGTGTTTCACTCAAGCTACCAATTCTTCATGTTTATTATTCATCCTTGCCATGCTTTTTAATCAAACAAAATCAAACAAAATAAAACCAATGTGGTTTGCCAGCCTCAAAGTTCTCCTTTATTAAAAAAGTGATTACATCCAGTAATCTGGAGTTAATATTAGAAAGGCTCATAGAATTTTCCAGCCTATACCACTAACAAAGTAACTAATCATTCAAAGAGATTTAAATTAATTTGGGTCAAATGAGACTCAACATCATCTTCCAGGTGCAGCTGCTCCCACTGAAAAGGTTACTGATCCCAGTGACGTGCCTACGGAGTTGTTCGTGTGAGCCGAGCGGCGGGGGAATCAGTTTAGCTCACACCATTCATTTAAACTATTTCAGCAAATAGATTTTACCTAAAGCAAATTAGGGAAGCGTTCGCATGAATTGCTACTAGGCCAGTCGGTGAGGGACATTCACCTCTAGCAAGGGGAAACGATGAGGAGCTGCTGAAGCCTTTAACTTTCTCCACTAATATTACTGGTTCTGAAAGAAGATGCTCACCAAAGAGACCCGAGTCTGTCCAGGCCGTAAGTGATAGGGATGAGATGTCTGCTGACTTTCCATTTCAGCTTCAGCCCCGTGATGTTCTGGCTGCCCACTGAAATTATGTGCCATGGTATATGATTTACATTCTATGGGATTATTAATACATTTGACACGAGAAATTACAGATGTCCTAAAAACATGAAGTCGTTACTTCAAGAGAAGTCTAATTATTACATAACACAAAAAAAAAAAATAAAAAAGCTTTATTTTACGAACACTAATTTTATCATCTCCTTAGATCTAGTGAATCTTGCCACAGAGGTATGGGTTACTAAGAATTCTGTATTACATCTTTGGACCAAAACACATGCTTGAAGATAACGTACCAGTTTCAGTCAAACTGTCAGTTTATGGGAAGCTGAACAAAGTCTGGTGGCCGTTAGGAAGAAATTGGAATTGCTCAGGCATAGCTGCAGTTACTGGTGTTACTTGTTTGGGAGCGTTGTGATTTAGTGAAATCACCATTTTTCAGGTAATTAAACCATAGAGCTGAGACCTGTGATTTTCAGTCTTTTGAAAGCAATAATGATCAGAATTCCCTGCACCATATAATGATTCTCATTTAGAATCACCGGCATCATTTATCATTCATTCCCTTCACATGGCTGCATTAGTGGCTTTATCCAAATTACACACTACTGTCTGAGATTTTACTGAATATTCACTATAAATGTCCATTTCTCAACCGATTTCAATCCATTTCTTAATCGTGATATGGGTGTAAAATTTTAGCGTTTCTCCTTATTCATTCTGAGCAAGACTTTCATTAGCATACAAAAAAATACCTGAAGTCAAATAAAACTTGAAAGACTGGACAATTGTTTTCTTTACCTTTTTTTTAAACCAAAGACTGCATTATATAAATTTCACGATTCCCCTAAGTGCCTTTAAAATTACAAGCAATTTAGACCATGATTCACTTTCATGCAGACTCTGACTGCATGCAATATTTTTTCCCCCATCTCAATTATATCTTAATATTATGGGGGCTGAAATGCATTAAATAAATCATATTTCATAGTAAAGCAATAATACTTACATGCATTTTAGAAGAAATTGTCCTGCATTATAAATGTATTTATAATGTCATTACCTTATTTTCCACATTGACTGAAATATTAGGCAGCAGCGACTGCTCCAAGCTACGGATGGAAGCTTTTAGCAAACCTTATGTTTATTCTGCTGCTGGTAATTAGCTGTTTTAGTTAATATAATACAACATTTACAAACAGCAATTTATCCAATATATAAACTCGCTCCTGTAATTAGTGAAACATTGTTATTGATTAAGATTTAATATGGCGGTTGCTGCTTCTGCAATGTACTACATAAAGGGAACGATCACTAATTTGTCAGAGGACAGTTCCTAGTCAAAGTAATCTCCTGGCAGAGTACCACGAATTTAATTCTCTATCAACTATTTTCTGCAATATTTTATCCAATCTGCAAAGTTTAAAATGTTTTAAAAGGAGCAGGTAATAACAAAATGAAATTTAAGAGGTAAATACATAGCCATTCTCTCTCAAGAAGACCAAAAGTAGTTGATTATTCTTTTATTGCAAAACAAGTTTAAGGTGATACTTACATTACTAAGGTCCACTAATCCTATTCAAAAATATTTTGAAGAATATACGCACGCAAAAAAAAAAAAAAAATCTATGTCATCATTTTAAATTCCACAGGAAATACACTAAAATGGTATTACTCAGAAGTATCAGTTGTTCTACCAGTAGTATCTGTGAAGCATCAGGCGTTGTATTTTGCATAGAAGTATGAAGTAGCAAAATTAATTGTCAGAAAGAAGATTCTTTCTGGAAATATTTCAGTTCACTGCAGAAAAATCAAGAACAAGTTTACAGTATTTCAATTCTAAGTTGAAGGATGAAGTCACGCTGCCAAAACTTGAACCTGAACTGTCGTTTCTACTAACAGCGCACTCTGGGTTCACGCGAAAAGCCAGCAGCGCCACTGGACCTGAAATACGAGTCCTGGACTCACCCACTGAATCGCTTATCTGTTACCTGTTAGGAATATCATATTTTATACTTTCATTATCAAAAGCAAATGAGGCAACTCTAAGTGAAGCACATTTTGATGTTCAGAACATGTAGCACGTTTAAGTAAAGTACACAAGTAACATGCTCAGAAACACCAAACGCTGTATGAGATAAACTTAAATGTCTGAATGTAGAGCTAGTTATCTATAATTCAGAAAATATGAGTCAAATCCAACTTTAAAAATCCATATTCTAGAAATTCTATAGTCCAACAGATTATTTTTTTTAAATCTCCAAGCAATTTCAACAATGTCATTTTGCTTGTTTTTTTAAAAAAAATAATAAAGTAAGAAATTTTCACTGACAAAGCAAAGGATATCTTTAAAAACACAAACCACTCAGTTTAAAAACCTGTCTGTAAGACTGAGAAAATGTATGCATTATCTAAAAGTTTAGTATAAACTGGAAAAATCATGAATAGTCCAGTCTGAGTATACAGACATCCCCATAGTATTACATGAGGCGCTTACACACTTTTGGTAATGACAGAAATAGCCAATATAAACTTATTATAGTAAGTAAAATGAGGAAAACTACATATATTTTGGATCTGTTCTTAGATACCTGTGGAATTCATAGAGTAAAACTCAAGGACTCACTTTTAAATGTATTCTTATAATTTAACCCAGTTACATCCATATAATGACCAGAGGAACGCTGGAGGAACAGGGTTTGTTACAGAGAAAGTCAAGAAAACTATTATATTCATTAAAATGCTCCTAAAATGACTAGTTTATCATCTTTGCTACAGACCAGAGCAAGCTGAGCATAAATTATTTATGATGTGTAACAGTTTAATGGAGTATAAAATAGCTTTTTTTTCCTCACTAGTAGTACAAGTTCTGATTTTTTTTTGTTGTCAGCTCCACACTCAGCAATGTACTCTGCCCATTTACAATTATGACAGATGCAACAATTTTAAAAATTGTTCTATATAAACTCCAACTTAAAGGAATAATACCACCTATGTATTATTTTCTTGAAGTACTATCATAGCATCCTGCCAAGAACACACAGTTGAACTGCATGAAATTCAAGTAAATCACAGGACTGTTGTCAGTTCCTCCAGGAATTTAGGGAAGGCCTTGCATCAAAACCTGCACACAGCCTGACATTGTAACATCAAAATCCCCAGTGTGAAGATGCACTAAGATCAATTTTCATTTCCCCCTGTGGCCACAATCACTCACTCTATAATCTTGCGGAACATGCTCCCATCTCATGGAATGTGTGAGTAAGTAGAAATTTCCGATTACCCATGGGACCCAAAGGAATTTTAGCACCAAAGAGTTAAAACTTTAAAAAAAACAGAACTACAGAATGTACTATATATCACGAAGGAAAAAGGAAGCCAGTATAAAATCGCTAACTCCCATCAACATTTCAGAAATGATTATGAACAATAAATGCATTCTGAATCAGAACCACAGGATGGTTTGGGTTGGAAAGGACCTTTGAAGATCATCTAGTCCAACCCCCCTGCTGCGGGCAGGGACATCTTGCACTAGATGTGGTTGCTCAAAGCCACCTCCAACCTGGCCTTGAACACTTCCAAGCATGGGGCATCCACAGCTTCTCTGGGCAGCCTGTTCCATTGTCTCACCACTCCCATCATATAAAAGTTCTTCCTTCTGTCCAATCTAAATCTATCCTCTTGCAGTTTAAACTCATTGCTCCTGTTCTACAGGCCTTGGTGAAAAGTCTTCCCTCTGTCTTTCTTATAAGCACCCTTCATACATTGGAAGGCCGCAGTAAGGTCTCCCCAGAGCCTCCTCCTTGGGCTGAACAACCCCAAGTCTCTATACAGTTGCATTAGTCAAAGACAAAAATCAAGGACAAGGAAGATCCCTCATAACGAAACACACATCACGGGAATAGTTTTCACTATTACTCATTTTCAGCATATTTTGTGTGACAGGGGTGTGGGTGCCATTGTAATATTTATCTGGTTTGGGTGCAAATCACTTTAATTGAATAAGATATCTACACAATAAGACAATCACCTTTTACCTAGGTCCCCTCAAGCGCAGACAGTCACAGACAAATGGACACTTCTACAAGATAATCCACGTCATCATAAAGTTGACCATCTGAAACAGGTCCAAAACACATCCTCAAAGCACCTATTTCTCTTCAATTATAAAGAGATCCTAGAATAAAAAGTTCAGGCACAGCTGATTAGACCTGTAAGTAGCTGAAAATGAAGCCGGAGAAAACGTACCTCTGCTTGCAAATGACTGTGCAGTTACACTTTGGATAAAAGCTTACAGCAAGACCAGTACACAGTAGAAAATCTAAATACTAAGCTTTTACAGCAGCACAGACTGGAGATTCCCCTTTTTAGATTTGTTTATCCTCTGCATAATTAACCATCACACACTTGAAAATAAACCTGAACTGACAGTAAAACTTATTTTGTGAATAATTGCATATGAATCCCTGTATTTTTCCTCCAATTTATTGATCAGACTTGCACTAAAAGCTGTCTCTTTACTGTTCCACCATCTGTAAAAAGCCTCATGTCATCCTCCCCACAAAATAAAATTATTTTCCATTCATTTTCCACTCCACAGAGCCTCAAGCTACAGTGTCAGAAGCAAGAGAAAGAAAAGAGTTAAAATGCTACAGGCTTCATCTCCAACTTTTTCTGAGGGCCTAAGCCAAATTCATTTCATCCACGTAAAAAAGAGAGAAAACCTTCCACCAGCCATAAATAAAATTTCTTTTTGCTCTGCTGAGAAGTTTGAGAGTTCAGGTAGCTTCCAAGGAATCTGGTATCTGCCAGGAGAGCAGATACATCAATTTCAGGGCACCTCCTCCTTCTACCTCCAATAAAACCAAATTAAACTTAGCTACATCCAGAAAAAAACCCGTCACAGATCAGATTCAATAAATTTTTGTTAGAGCCTGGCAATGGTGTACTGCATCGATTTCATCTGCCATACGCATGCTCCAATGCTGAGAGTTCCCACGGGCCAATTCATCAGCCCCGCGATCTCCGCGGCCTCGCTGAACACACAACCTCCCCGGGCTGCAGAGGTTCTAGCGGCTTCCTTCTGCTCCACCAGCTCCACGACGCTGAAGCATCAGGGACCAGAAACTCCCAGAGACCAGAAGAGGACGATTAGCTCCCAGGTATCACAGAAGCAGTAGTTTGTCCGGAAGGTGTGAACAAAAGGACTTGGCGGTTCTTTTGCAGGGAGAAAAAAAAAGCGAGAAAAAAAAGCGAGAAAGAGTTCAAAGTAGAAGAAAAAGAAAACAAAAAGGACATAAATGAAGAATGGGGTGATTAAGGGCAGGAAGGAGCTACAGGGCTTGGCAGAGGTGGAAAGAAGCACGTTTGAGAAAGAACTGGGTATTAGGAAAAGTTTAGATAGAAACAGATGTCTAAGAAAATAATTTAAGAACAGAATTTGGGAAAGAAATACCCACATTAAAAAAAAAAAAAAAAAATCATTAAAACCCAAATGTGATTCTATACAAAATATGGATTGACTCAGAATTCCCAATTGTCAAGACTATTCTTTTTTTTTTTTTTTTTCAGGGCAACTTGTAAAGCTTACAGAAGGCATGACAAGATGAATGTCCTGGGTTTCTCCAGTAGTTCACATGGAATAATAGTTGTATCTCTCTCCCCAATATCTAAAATCTTACATTAACTTAAACATCTTTCCTTTCATGGGACTTTGGAAAGATAAAGAGGAAAGGGAAGACAATTTGTTTTTAAAACAGAGAAAATCAAAGTCAAGTAAGCTACACCAAAACAATAGTAACATAGCAAAATCATTATTTCAGAAGTTATTTTATCTGATATGCCTTATCTGTTGAACTTCAGCACCAAACTCTGTGTTTACACAATCTTTACATCTAACACATTTATCACCTTTACACCTTCTCCGGCACCAGACTGTCAGCGCTCTTTGAATAGAGAATTATACACAGCTTTTTCCGTTATATTCCATGTCCAACAGATGCTGCAGATCACTAAAATGAAACGTACCAACCCCAATGAAATACTGAATGAAAAAAAAAAAAAAAAATAGCGCTTTCAAAGTTAATGCTTCATATCACATCCCTACAAAGTGAGTTTGTACAGAATGTACAGAAATCAAGACCAACACAATCAAATGAGTTCACCAGATCTGGATACCCAACTAAAAATTTTTCACGATACCTATGTAATTTTTTTACCTCTCTCCAAAAGTAACACTAACCACCTCTAGGAGATTTTGCAATCTTAATGCTCCTAACAGACTGACAGATTTACTTGTTGGGGCAGCCAGAGGTGCTGTCACGCACACAAAAATATACTGTGCACTAGTACTGCAAAAGTCAAGTAGTCCAAAGTTATCAAGTGGCTGAGCACGCTGCAAATAGCAAATTTCCAAACTGGGCAATAAGGACAAGACAGAAATTCATAATATCCGCTCTAACAACTATTAAGCCACTGTTCATAAAAGGCACTGAAGTTTTTTTCAGAATCTGCTCTGTCCAATAAAACATTAGTGGAAACGTTGATCGGCATTAGCACACTATTGCCACAGATTTCAGTCTCATCAGGATACTTCACGCTCACCTTCCAGTAGAACATCTCTTACTTCTCAAGGTTACGTGGATCTGTTCTCTAATATACCAGGATTCAGTACCAAAAAAAAAAAAAAAAAAACACCACACCAAAATAAGAATGTCAAACATTTTAGAGATTTAGAAAGATCCTTCAAGGGTTGTGACTCACTCTCTACTTCAAGGCAAACACACACCCCTGTCATACCGACTCACAGCAATTATGCGGCCACCCTCTTTTCTTGCTGCAAACTACTTAACAGCATTTATACTTGATGGGTCTTGACCATCAGTTTTCTACTGGTCTACTGCAGGAAGACAAAGTTACTCTTTGAGAAAGGACAGCTTAATTTTTCCATGAGCCTCCAAAACAAACAAAGGAATATGGGAAGAAAACTGGCACCACGGGAAAACAATGTAGGCTAGCAAGAAAATCTGTTTAAAATAAATCAAGGCTTGCCTTACTACTCCCTTCTTTTCCTTAAGGTCAAATCTGGTCATATAAAAATTTAAAATGCATTTTTAAGACATACCAAACTGCAAGTGAAAGCGATATTTTTCTGCTATACAATAGCTCAATTGCAGGTAGCATGTTCAACGAACGATTTTCTCGAGCTCAGTATCTTCTTCCAACATCATTACTTTCAAAAGAAATAACTAGGGGAGGGGTTAATGCTTCAAACAAGCAGATAAAAGTGAGAAGGAAAATTAAAATATTACATGAGTTACTACAATGTAAAACAAAGATCCAGCTGACCTACGTATCTGAACACTTCTCAGAAGATGCCCCACTACCAAGGCAGAAACAACACCACTCATTCTCCTTCCTCCCAACATGCCTCTTGCCTACCTTCAGAAGCATTAAAAGAAAATCTGACAGATATTCTACAGAAGCATTTCTTCTCTTGCACCAAGATAGCATATACGTTAAGGCATCACTGTGAGTCTGCTGTCAGGACTTGAGTATCTGGTAACCCTTCAGTTGCCTTACACGCTAGAAATGACTCGGCTATCACTGTTGCATACAGTCATTCTCTTCCCTCTGAGATCTCAGACCAGTCTTTCTGCTCTAAAGGCAAGAACCACCCAGCAAAACAGTGCAGAAGAATGTTTCAGGCTTAAAGACAGACACGTGGCCACAAATGGACTTTGAAAGTCAACATGTATTTACCTCCAAAATCACTTTCATAATTTTCAGTTCACTCTCACACCTTCATGTGTACGCACTCCAACATTGCACTCGACCAAAAACATTCACCTACACCTAAAACTCCTTCTTCAATGTCATGACTTTTGTCCTTTATGTATGCTAAATGCCCTGGTAGAAATTATTTTGAAATGCAACCATTAAAGGTATGCTAATGACTAGGAATTGTGACAGCTGCTGCGGAAACAAGCCTGTTGGCTCAGGCACAGCACCATTAACTATCTGTCATAAAGTACTTTGGACTTGCTCATTTATTACTGCTGCATAGCCCAAGGGGGAAAGGGGGAACAGCAAGAGTTTCTTCCTCTGAAGCAAAATCATAAGCCACTTATCCTAATGTCATGATCTCCACTGTTTATCTGCATGATAATTAGGAAAATGAGAAGTACTTGGCACTGCTGAGGCTGCACCGCGAGTGCTGGGTTCAGGGCTGGGCCCCTCACTCCCAGACAGACCCTGAGGGGCTGGAGCGTGTCCAGAGCCGGGCAGGGAGCTGGGGCAGGGCTGGAGCACAAGTGCTGGGAGAGCGGCTGAGGGAGCTGGGGGTGCTCAGCCTGGAGAGAAGGGGCTGAGGGGAGACCTTCTCGCTCGCTGCAGCT
>KL265579.1:9454-24186 GCA_000699545.1 Podiceps cristatus | reverse complement strand
GGAAAGAACAAGCTTTGAAACTTTTGCAATTTTTTGAGAAAGCACAGAAAACGTTGCCCTTTCTTTCCAAAATTATGTTTTATAAAATTAAGACTGCAAGTTAAAAATAAAACTTCTGTTTACTATTGAAACAAATTGTTCTTCCTATCCTTGTAAAATGCGCTTTGTTTTTTCAATATGGTTATATAGTTCAGCTTTTATATATAATTGAGGGGGTTCTGGCACATGTCATTATAGAAAGCAGAGAGAGAAAGCTATTAGGTCAATGAGTCTAGGTTTCCATAGTCTGAATTATTTTAAGAAGCAGTCACTCAGCAGAAAGAAGAAAAACCTACTGGGACCATTGTTAGATAAGCTGTTGAAGGAACAAGAGGAATTACAAAATTTACACTTTATCATGGTCTTATAGACCTTCCTGGGCAATATTCACAAAATCTGATTGTTTCAGTAAAAACATCTCACCCAATCAGAGTAGTGATGGCCAGAACCCAGTTGCATGCCACATCCTAGGAGGTGTTTGAACAGTGGAGCTGCAGTTATGATTTGTTTTATCTTTTTGTGTTTCCAGAAAATTTGGAATCAGCTCATTTACTGTGTAATGACAAAAAGCCAACTGAAAAAAATAGATGGCAGATCAATAAATAACAACTGACAGAGTGACCCCATAGAGCTTCTCTTTTGGTATTGTCCAGTCTACTCTCCTGAAATCTGTAGGTTTGAATTACTTCTGGCAAAGAAACAAATATGCCAATGACTAAGATATTTTGTGAAAAGTAGTCACTGTAAGTGCTGTCACCAGCCGTAGATGAATTTATGACCCAGGAGCTTCAAGTCACATGTCCCTCAAATGGAATTGGACAAGCAAACTTCCAAGCATTATTTTTTGATTGAATTAGATATCTCCTTACTCAGTTATCCTGCTGCTGTAGATTTCATCCCCAAGCATCTAAACAGAGCTGTATTGCCTAGCAGACCCATATGCCTGCATAAGGCAGCCAGACTCTAGCTTTGAAGTAGTGAAGAAAAGTTGGACACTTGGAGGCCAGAATTCCCCAGTGGTCACAAATTCTGATGAAACAGCAAGGAGAGAGAATAAAGAAATTCAAGAATTATCCAGCTGTCAGCACTCAAACATAGAAAATGAAACAGCTCCTTACTGGGGTCCCAGGTAACTCTAACTGACAGACTGTACACAAAATGAAAGGTTGAAAGCCCAAACTGTCTAGAGATGTAGGAATTAAAACTGTGATTTGGAGCGGCGTGTCAGGAGCAAGCAGAAGTTGAGGGAGCTCTGTGATGTGCTGATGTGTCTCCAGGCTGAGGTGTGGCAACTGGAACAGACATCTTTTTGCATGATCAGAAGTTTGCTTATAGTCTGCCTGTGTAACTCCAAATCCTTGTGGTGAGCAGCTGGACAAGACTTCCACTTGGTTTCTGCGTTCAGTGTCAGCTAGTGAGTTTATTGAGGAACATCTTCTAAAGCTTCACTTGGGCTGCACATTTTAAAAAAAAAAAAAAAAAAAGTGTATGGGAAAAAAACAAAAGCAAGATTCCTTGTCAAAGTAAAACTTGACAGATATATACAGATACATACTTGAAAAAGTGTTTGCACTACATGTTAGAGAGAGAGAAGTCTCTCTTGTGAGCTACAGTTATAACTGGGGAAATCCACCATCCTCTGGCAGGCCAGAGTAATTAGGGTTACCAAGGGGTCTTAGCCTAATCAATGAGGTGGGTGTGCACCTTGGTTTCCGCATCCAGCTTGCATGACATCCTCATTCACTGCGAGCTTGAGCAAGTCAGTCCTCCACCACACCCCTCTCAGCTAGACACATAATTTTGATTTGGAGCACCTGCTTTAGTTCAGGGAAGACCGGGATTGTGTTCCTGGTTTATCATAGAGTCTCAGACCCCGGTGTCTTGGATTATGTTTTTTATCACATTCACTTTGCTACCCAGCCTACCTACTTGCAATTGCAAACTTGACTTTTAACATAATTAGTGACAGAGCTCTGCTTTTTAATGTCAAAAGATTTCTTGGCTGCTTTTCCCAACCTGCTGTTCCAAGTGTTTGGAGCCTGCACTGAGCCTGAAAGCCCATTACTGGCTGTCATCAGCGAAATAAGATATCAAAAAAAAAATGCTGATGCGTCATTTACTGCAACTGGAAGCCACTTAATTAATACACTGGGTTTATGTATTTAGTAATTAAAATGCAATTAATTCCTCTTTGGTATGAGTGTACAGAAGGAGTAACTACTCCAATAAATGCTTTACTTATTGTTTTAAAGACATTTGGAAATTGTCTTCTGAGAACTAAAACATTCTCTTCATATGCTTCCCTTTTTTCCTTCCAGCTAGCTCATGAACTAAGAACTGAATCAGTAGAAATTATGCTCAGGGCTGATGGCTCATCTATTTCCTTTCTGTGGCTGCTTTTACAAGTAGGCAAAGAAGGTGCTGACTTGGCAGTTTTCAGAGCCAAGACTTTTTAAGACCAACTAGTGATTTGGAGTTCTTATGTTTTATATGCCTGGCTTGAAACGCTGTAGAAGCAATTGATTTTCAGAGGAATGGTACTCAGCACTTTGTAGAAATCCAAGCCCTTTCTAGCACTTTCAGAATTATTGAGTACTTTTAAAAATCTGGGTCCAGGTCTTTGAGTTCAGGGTCTGACAGTGAAAATCCAGGTGCAGTTTTGCTCCAATGCCTCTAAGGGTTTGGATTGCCAGAGCCCTTTGGAGGAAAGAGATTCTCTTCAGATGTCTCTTTCCACCTTCTCATGCTCCTTTTGTTTCCTGCACTGTTCAAGAGCTGGGAGGAATTAACAGAGCTTTTGTTTCTGCAGATAAAAATAAAATCCATAATGTATGCTGCTTTGGACCTCTGGAAGTACTTTGAAGTTCAGTTTTAGGACACAGGTGGCTTGGGTGGAATCCAAAGCGACAGAGTATTTTGAAATTTTCAAATTTATTATTTTGGATAGGATTACAGATAGATTCATAAAAGAGGAGGAGTTCTAATTTCCAGCCAGTGCCCACTTCAAGTCACAAGTCGGCACACATGAAGAATTGAAAGCAAGGCCACAAAACCAAAGGAGTATATGTGTACATGCTCTCTCCTGGGATATAGCAATTCATCAAACAGAGCAGGCAGTGAAAAGTGCTTCCTGGGTTATCAGGAAACACACTAATTGACTCCTCTGGCTTTCAGCAAGGTAGGGCTACAAATGTTGTCGGCTGCTGTGTGGGAACAGCAAAGGAGGGATAAAGCTATACACGTTATTGTCCCCACACTTTCTAACCAAATGAAAGCATTGAGGGAAGACTAATATCTACAAAGAGGGGATGAATTTTTTTTTCCTGAATGCATAAAAAACAAAGAAAACATTTAATCGAACAAAATGTCTCCATTTTTATCAGTAGGGACTAGTCTGTAGCACCTGGACTTAGCCTGGACTGTGTCAAGTAGAACAGGCTGAGACTGAACAATGCAATATAAACTGTGTGAGATAAGACAAAGTCTTAATGGTTTTTTTCCACAGATTGAGAAGCAGTTGACCTTAAACCAGTAGATTAAGCTGTCAACCTAAGATTGACAGCTGTGCTGTGCTATCCAAAGTTGAATAATGAGATCTATAGACTGTTCTTGGTTAACTCGGCACCTCAAAACAATCTTAATATCAGTTTTATAGTTCTCCTAAACAGCCTTGTGGTGCAAAATGGGGCAGGAGATGAGGGGCATAAATTAAGAGCATTACATTAATGATCTACCTATAAAATTAGGTAAATGCACAATCATTTTAAGAAGAGGTATACTAGAGGAAATGAATAAGTAGTGCGATGCATTCCTATTCTAAATTTCAAGGGCAAATAATTATTCTGATTTGCTTTTCTCACTGAACTACTTTCCTTTTTAGCTATAATTATTTCACCCACATGTGCAAATTTGGACAGAATTTAAAAGAAAAAAATCAGGTGCAAGACATCACATGGCAATTGGTATGCCAATTAACTCCATTTTAAACATTCTTCCAAAGAAGAACCACTTCTGAGGATCTTGACTTAATCATACAACCAGAGCTGGGACAAGGAACATCTAAACATCCAAGAAGTTTCCTTTAACACTCCATAAGCACTAGTTTTCCCTCCTTCTCTTTGCTCCACTGCCATCATAAGAACTATCTTTCAGTATTTTAAGATTAGGTATTTTTCCCATGTGTGGAAACTAATTATTTTCATTACAATATAAATTTGAATAATATTTATCCTACCAATATGAAATAATCTCCTTAAAAACGCATCACTGTGAAAATTTAAGTAGATAGAGAAAGTGTAAGCATTTTCTTAGAAATTCTGTTGCTAATCCCATGCTATACAGACACAAATAATGAAAGAGAGTAGAACAGGAGAGAAAAAATGAGCTAAACCTGAAATAGTTTTTTACTTTTTAACTGTGGTGAGCTTATGCTATTTTATTATCAAAGAAACTATTGCTTTGGACAAGAATAAAATCAGTATATGAAACTCATTGATTGTCCTCCAATATGATTATAATTACATGAAGTTATTATTACATATAGCATACTGTCCAGTTGCACACAATTTTACTTTGTCCTTTTATTACACAACTGCTATCTTGGCTGTAAGTCTGTAAGACAAAAGAATAAGGACTTTTTAAAAGTTTTCTTTCCTGTTCCCCCAAAAATTCTATGTAAGAGCCCATAATATTGCTCACTGAAGAAATACAAGACTATAAAGGAAACTAACCTTGTTGAGTTTTTAATGCTGCCCTCCATAACATTATCTTTGATCAGACACAACTGGTGGCTTTTAAAGTATCAAAGCTGGTTTAAAAACCTAAACAAATGACCAATCCTTTTAAAATGTTAACTTATAAGTCAGTGAAATTAAAATAGATACTCATCAATTTCACTGAAACTTTTAAAGGGAAACCAGACACAAAGGTCTCTCCTACTTCATACTGAAGCATTTGCCTCCCCAGTCAAGGAGCAAAAAGCAAGCCAATGGTTGTTTAGCTTGTCTTAGAAAAAATATTCTGGGTGTATCTTCACATTAAAAAAAAAAAAAAAAAAAAAAAAAAAGTATTTTTGCTCCAAATGCCAAACTGATCAACAGAATTTCAGGAGATAAATGTTTATTTGCCAGCTATTTCTGTACCAAAATTACCAGGCATAGTGTACTGCTCAGACAAAGCAAGTTGAAAGACCAGTGTCATGGATATCACAAAAAGTAAGTATATACACTCTCTTGGCTTTAGGAGTGTTAAGCTGTGGTGGATTCTAAGGAAAAATAATTATCTCAACCTCCTTAATTTGCTAATTTAATACTTTCCATCACACGATTACTCAAATGTGTAGTTCATATATGTTGTGGCTGAAAATATTTCCTGATAAAAGTTTGAAAAATGGACTGTGAAGATTATATAATGGAGATGAGAAAGAGGAGGAAGGAAAGGAAGACAACTTCAATTAAATAGGGTAAAATAAAATTTGGATTTTAAATAATTTTTGACAAATTCACAATCTTAAAAATCATCGTTATGCTCACCAGAATTTTGGTAGTTATATCCTGTGGTAGATATATCTTAAAAGACATACATCAGAGCTTGTTAGTACCTCAGAATGATAATTATTTTTCAATTCTATGAAATTTGTTTGAAGACAGCCAGCAACAATTCTGCCTCTCTCTCATACACCATTTGAAAACCAACATGTAAGTAAATAAAACTTGGACAAACAAAGGCATTTTAGGGCCGTCTTCTCTTCTCTTCAAAAGCACTCATCCTCTTGATATAATGAAATCATGAGTAAATAGGCCTTTATATAATACCAGCAATTTTTAAATGTTGTAAAATAATTGTGAATCCAGCATCACTTTGACATATGAGCAACCTATGACTTTTAGACATAAAAATGTTAGAAAAATAGATTATCAAATAATTCTACTGTGTTTTTTCTCATAAAATAAATATTAAACCTGTGAAATAACTAATAAGTATTTAATATATATGTCATAAATATAATTTAAATTTAATGTTAACCTTACAGGGATTGCATAGGTAACATAATAGCTTAGTGCTGCTTGGAAAATCAACCCAAAATTTCTGTCGAAGATTTCTCACATCTTGGAGAGAAGATATTCAATGGCTGATGTAATTAGAAGCAAGCACCAGACCAAAGGCTGGAGCAATATTTATGTTTAAAGTGTTTTATATTGTGTTAGGACCCAAATTCAATTTCACGCAAAGAGATTGAACAAAGGCTCACACGCACGTAGGTTTTTGAGCTATCCCATGAGCACCTGCAAGGAGAACTTTTGAGCTCATATGTTGCTTGTAGGTACAAGAATAGACACAAGTGTCCACCAGCCTGCAGTACAGAACTGTGGTTTTACAGTTATCAGGTATCAACATAAATTGAAGCAGTAGACAGACAGGATATAAAAGTCTGTGCTACTCTGAGAAGGTCATGGATGTGGCTTAAATGTCCAAGCAATAAGCACCTGAAGATTGTCAATGTGAATGAATGAAAACACATAGGTTTGGCAGCACAACCTAGGTCTCTTAGCCTACATTTCAAGAAATTGATACGTATTCAAGCAGATTTACATTTTCTTTTTTGTTCTCAGGTCTGAGGTATAGTCAATAAACACTATTAAAATTAAACCACTTCATTTGTCAAATGCTAGTCACAGGATTGTGAAAGCAAAATATGCAACTAACATCATGGTCAGAGCTGCTCAAATAATAGAAAATATTATAAAAATGTTGACGTTTTAGGAAATGTTAAAATCTAAATACTGAATTTATATTAGAAAATTCTACTTTAACAGTTCCCATTTGTTTTCAGTCTCTGTCTTTTTTTTTTTTTTTTTTTTTTTTTGTGCTGGACTACCTGTCTATCTCTTATTTCGTACTGAATATTGTGGTCTTCCCATTTGCTGAGCTGACACTCAAGTCTTGTTCTTAGTGCATGAAGGGAGATACAGTTTGAGGAGATCACTTCATAGGGAGAAGACAGGCAGCAGGTAAATGAACTAAAATTTGCATGAAGCATCATGGTTTCCTTACTGAATTAGAATTTTGAGGACTGGGGATTTTATTTTCCTTTTTTTTTTTTTTTTTAATTGAAGAAAAAAATCTGTCCTGTCTTTTTAATTACATTCAAAAATCTGAAAAGAAATCAGAAACTTCTGAAAACGTCCAATTCAGTAGAAAATTTAAAGGTATTGCCAAAAGTTTTGCTGTGATCAATGTTTAAAATCTTCAGCAGCTCTCAAGTTGAATAATTCAATTGTAAACCTACTTTTTAGATAATTTTGGTCACAAAGTTATCAAAGCCTGTCATCTAGCCAAGCATCCAAAATGTTACCATGCAAATTTAATGATCAGTCACAAGATGGTAACACAAAGTCATCAGCAAGATCATTGAAATTAACATTCGTTGAACAAACCAGAGATGTAATTGATTTGTGTGAAGCAATCTGGTCAAACAATCTGGTAAACAAAAAAAAAGGATATAAACTTCTCAGCTAGTATTTCACAAGTATAATTCAGCCTGTTTATGCATAAAATATATGTAAGACTGGAGAAAAAGAGGAAGAACAATTAGGCAAATGAATCCCCAGCTCTGCAGTGCTGACTGACCTATGCCAGTTGCTAGACCTGGGCATCCGTTCTGATGAGCGCTGTGTTCGGTAGAGTGATACGTACAGCAGCTTCGGTGGCTCGTATTTCATCAAGTAAATACTGCAGGTGGTATAATCAGCAGAATTAATTCAGTTAGACTGTGTAAGAAGCTGCCAAAAAACTGTGCTTGATGGTTCACTTCACTAACATTTCCAGCAAGTATGTCGCTAGTGCTAAGTGTCTTGGGGGTTGCTCCTGCTGCATGAGAAGCCACAGAATATGCTGAGCTTTGTAAATGCATCCATTTTATACAGTCCATGAAATTCACACTAATTGATCTGCAAGGAAAAGCAACTCCCTGTTCCAATACCATGTCTTCCAAGTGCCTTTTAGGAACAAACAAAATCAATACGTTTCTGTAAATAAAATGCAACCGTATTTGTGTGGTTATAAAATAGATAAAAAGCTGGCAAATTTAAACTAATAACTCTTTAATAAAATACATATCTGTATATCAGTAATTATTTCCCTGTGGCCACATTTAACTTGAAATAAAATAATATACCTATGAAAATAAATACTTTATCATTTGCTATTACAAGAAGTTTTTGCCTCTACCTTTTACTGTTTCCTAAATGCATTTTAGTGTTGTTACTTATTATATTTTAGTCATGTTGAAAAAAGACCTATGAGCATACATGAGCAGGTTCTCATGTGGCTACAGCTGCGAGCAAAAGTGGCTGGGTTTATGCTGTCCCAAGCTGTCCCGGGCTACAACAATGTGGATCTGTCTGAGCTCATCTCTGCACCCCAAGTCCAGTGCTCAGCAAAATAGCTGTAGCCTTACTGCCTGTGGCACATGTTTTCTGTGGGAGAAGCTTAGTCCTTGTAGACTGGAGACTTGCCCCATTTTTCCAAGCCCAAAGTTAGTCATGCTTCAGCAAAACACCTTTCCATGTAACATTGACTGTAATAAGCTCCCCTGTGGCATTTGGGCAGTCTATGGGGTGTGTGTTGTTTGGATCTACCAGTCCCTGGAGCAGACCATTAGCTAGGGTGACCAGTTCATTGCCTCTGGCTGTCCCAGCTCTTGCGGCTACATTGATTCAATACTGCTTTTGACTCTTCTTTCTTGACTTTGCAAGAGGTGTTGCCAGCTCATCTCTAGTGTGTCCAGACAAGAGATTAATTAATGTCTTGCAACCATGAAGCAACCTATTCTAACACAACTGTTCCTTTGTAATCTTTGTTACTCATCATGAAGTACTGTTGGCTCTCAGAAATGAAAAAACCTGTCAGGCACTTTTATTTTAGTTTCTCTTATCTATGCTTTTTTACTCTGCAGGTCACAGAATCTTAGTCCCCAGTGACTATTCCAGTTTAACATTCAATTTGCATCCATTTGTAGCTGAAAAAAAATTATCTCTGTATTTTCAGTATATGATGTCTGCCAGGTGCCTTTTGACCATGGCACAAATCAGTTTATGGGAAGGTTCAGCTAAGGCTGGCGTCTCATAGATAAAGTTGTACAGTTTTTATAGAAACGGATGAAGGCCAAAACCACCTCCTTTCTTTGGGCAAGTGACATTTTGGTTTTGCTCACACTCACTAAATATACAAGCCACCAATCTGCAATGCTGATTCTATTTTGTTAAGACATTGACTCCAAACTTCCCCTTGAACTGTTCACAGCCAGTTTAATTCTATGCTTTATGTTACAATACCTCAGCAGTGTTAAAACCCCAAGCTCTCTGTTAAGACTTACTACACGTGAACACTGAACAGTTTTACACACCAATGTTTTTAAGGTACTATGATATTATGGTTTACCCCCAGCCAGCAATTAAGTACCACACAGCCGCTCGCTCACCCCACCCCCAGTGGGATGGGGAGGAGAATAGAAGAAAGGTAAAACTTGTGCGTTGAGATAAAGACAGTTTAATAGGACAGCAAAGGAAGAGAGCAACAATAATAGTAATAGAATATACAAAACAAGCGATACACAATGCAATTGCTCACCACCCACTGACCGATGCCCAGCCTGTCCCCAGGCAGTGACCATGCCAGCCTGGCCAACTCCCCCCAGTTTATATACTGTGCATGACATCATATGGTATGGAATATCCCTGTGGCCAGCCGGGTCAGCTGTCCTGGCTGCGCCCCCTCCCAGCTGCTTGTGCACCTCCTCGCTGGCACAGCATGGGAAGCTGAGGAGTCGTTCACTTAGTATAAACACTACTTAGTAACAACTGAAGACATCAGTGTGGTATCAACATTATTGGTGTCTTAAATCCAAACCACAGCACTATACCAGCTACTAGGAAGAAAATTAACTCTATCTCCACCAAAACCAGGACATATGGTTAGCTGCATCACAGACAAATAACTTGCTGGTTTCATTTCTCTCCTGTGGCGTCTAATTTCCAATATACAGTATTTATACCTGTTTAGTCAGTTGTAGGTCTGACAATTTTAGAACTGGTATCTCAGTATCTCTCACCTTTGCATAACTAGCAGATGCTATGTTTTCACTACTTTTCCAAAAGGGGAAAGCTGATTATTTCTGTATTCATGATGTTCAATCCATACTATCAAGTAGTTGAATTTTTCTGTGAAATAAATGAACCCAAACAGTAGTGCCTTGAAAGGGTGTTTTCCAAAAAGTTTTAAAAAAAACCCATAACTCAACTTGTGCTCCGGTTTCATAAGGTAATCAACCAGAGCCCTGGTGATAATTTAGGCAACATAAATGGCATCAGCTAACTCCCCAGTGATTTTTCCCCTGTAAGTATTGTAGAATATAGGATAAAATAGGTTGTAAGGTCATTTGGTGTTGGAGATTATATGGCCCAATCCCAGCATTAGGAAGTGTGCTCTTTTTTATGTTATCTTTCTTAGAAAAGCAAAAGGAGCCGGATAAGTTTTATCAAGGCATAAATTATGAATCTGTAGTAAGACTATAGTTCCTTTGGTATTTAGTTCTTTGCAAATTTGCCTACCTCCTCAAAACATGAACTGCCATTCCAGAAGTGGACATTTTTAACGGGAAGAGCAGGCAGATACGCTTGAAAGTGGTAACATTCAGTTTCTCTGATAATGCTACAAATTTAATGTCTTTCTAAGTGTTTTGCCTCATTGCCTATATTGCAGAGAAACTACAGTACAATGTTTGTTTACTCTTATCACCCTACAATAACAATAAATTATCTGCAGATTTTATCTTCTATTTACAGGGCCACTTTTGGCACCATGAACAGCCTTTATATTTACGCCCAGTGTAAGCTAGTGAATGTTTCACTTGCTTTTATACTAATACTCCTATCATGCCCTGAAGAAACACTTTCCATTGCTCCTGTGAAGAATCCCTCAGTCATCATCTGTGCATCCTATGCTGTGTTTGTAAACACTTGCAAAGCAATGGAGTATAGATCTTGTTTTGGCATCTTTTTTCATATGATGCACACAGGCTTGGCATATGCTGTGTGTATGGTTTTCTACAGTCCTCTGTGGGAGCTGTTTTCATCCTTGCTGCCACACGCCTCCTTTATTTGTAGTTGTCTCATGTCCTGTTTATTGTGGTCTTCCAAAAACTCATAAGGCTCTGGGCAAGGATCAGGTGGGCTCAGAATTTCCACAGTGAAGACGTGAGGTTGGAGTTCAGAAATCAGGGCCAGTGCCGGGGGGTGGTGACCTGGTGATGGAGCTCTGTCTTGCAGGTAGATATCACAGACATGATAATCCTGATGCCTGCTGAATTACAGCAATAATCACTCCCATTAGCAGCAATCTGTCTTCCTTTTCTTGCCAAATTCTAATGGCTTCCTAAGTGACTATTTCTGAATCTTCCAATAGTTTTTTTGTGGGGGACTCATCTGGTCAAATGAGAACTCTACAGTAAAGATGCCTACAACAGTGTCAGTCATTTAGACTGGGTAATCAATTACAGAAAACATGTACTTCCAGGGAGTACTTCAATTTACCTTAAAGTGAATTTCTAAAAAAATCATGTTCCAGAAGATCATACTTCTCTCCAATGGCTATGGAGGAATCTGCACAAATTGTTCATGGAAACAGCAACACTCTAGGTATCTGAAGCCAAAAGAGGGTTATTACTAGCCTTTAAATCTTCACAGATTTCTCTGAAGGACGCAGCAAAATCTACTGTTTAGCTTTATATAGGTAATGAGTTCTTCCATGTTTTCACTTCTCTCAAGTCTTATATGTTTCAATTTCGTGTAGGTCCAGGCCTGGAGGTTGGTGTCCCTGCCTGTGGCAGGGGGGTTGGAACTCTATGATCCTTGGGGTCCCTTCCAACCCAGACCTTTCTATGATTCTATGATTTTTTGATACACAATGGAGAATCCACAAGTTTTGTATTATAAGTAGCTTCCCTATCTGCTTTAGCTGGAAACAGTTAAATATATGAGTGTCAGGACCACATACATACAGAAATAAATTTATTTTTTGCCTACCTTCAGTTTTGATTACACCTTTGGCTCGAAAGTGAAGCATGGAGTACTTGTTTAAATTCTCTCCAGCTGTGCTTCACACTTCAGACAGTACTTTCGTTCTATCCCTACTATACCGGGTGTTCAGGGATCTACTTCTGTCTAAGAGATCTGCAACAAATACGTTGTTCTTGCTGTGGTCCAACTAACTGGGCATGACAACAGTAAGAGATATATTCTCTCTGGGGAAAAAAAAAATCTTTGGCCCTTTTTGCCTACCTGTACTATTGCCATTCTGTCCTAAGGCTTTACAGGAGGGGTCACCCCGAGGGGTCACCCAGAGTTTGTAATGACTTCAGTGTAAGTGAACTTCTTGGGGGAACTGTGAAGATGCCAAGACCCTTCCCTGCTGAGTGGACTGAAGGATTTCCGGCACAGAGAAAGGGAATGTAAAAAGGGTTGCCTTTTCTTTTTTCTGCTGCACCAGCAACAGAACAGCAATAAGCTATCATCTAGAGCACGAGCAGTCCAACTAACTTCTTACTCTGCTGGAAACATGGCAAGAAATGGGGAAGAATGCTCTAGAATACCAAATGAGACAGGAGAGAGGGTTGTTAAAAAAAAAAAAAAAAAAAAAAAAAAAAGCAGTAGCAAATCTCTCTTAGAGGCAGTTGGGGTCTACAAAAAACTGGAAAAAAAAAACAAAAACAAAAAAAAAACCAAAACAAAAAAAAAAACAAAAAAACAGAGGAAGCTAAATTACTACTGCTGTTCCAATTTTATGCATACAGTTGAGTGGGCCTTCAAAACAGAGGGCCAGAGTCTTCCCTGCATTTATTTAGGTAGAGATGCCAGTAGTGAATTCAGCCATCAGTCAATGCAAACCAGTCCAAATGTAATGTTTGTATTGAATTTTCTGTGGGAGGCAGAGGTAAGATAAGGTTGAGGGTTCTCTCTCCCTCTCCCTTTTTCTTGTCTCTAATTTAACTGTTGGAAGACTCTCAATGTGATGCATCTCTGAATAAGGTAGGTGTGATGCTTAGAAGCAGAAAGGTATTAAAGCTATTGTATTGTGCAAGCAACTAATTAGGATTCCCATCCAAATACTGTATTTCTCTTTGGCCTGCATCGAAATGCTGAGACAGGGAGCATTTCCTCACTTCTGCAGAACTACCAAGGCTGAGTTTTGGCTCGAGTGTTTTAATTCTGGTAGATATAAGCATGTTAACAGGAGCAGCAGTGTCTCCCAGGGAACAGAAAATGTTGAATTCTGTGACAATGGTATTTGCTTTATTATAATGAGGTACATCATGACAGTTGTACTGGATACAAAGCACGACACAAGTCGCAAGGCTATCATCAATGCTTGCAAAGAGGCTAACTTCTAAATCAGCGGCAAATGGTTAGAACGAGAGCCCTGTGCCTGAGACCAGAAAAGGCAGCATTGGCTGCTAGGACAGTATGGACAGTATTAGAGGATGACAGATGCATAGAAAAGGTTTGGGAATTTAGTTATTGGTGGATGGAGAAGAAACTGGAAAAACCTTGTAGAAGGTCACTGAGCTATCAAGTGTGTAAGGGGAGCTTTTAGAGGACAGAATCAAGCCCTTTTTTTTCAAACTCAGGATACAACTGGGGAAGTCTAACCTGCACACAAACCATAGATGCCACAGTAACCCGCTATGATGATGACTGAGGCACTCAGCAGAAGTCAGCCTCTGCAGACATTTGATCTGCCTATGCAGCCTGCAGAGGACTGTTTTCTTATTATCTTTCCCCATTTGGGTCCCGAGGCATGTGCTGCTACTACTGTGCATGATATCTTGGTACTTGGGCCTTTGTTTTTTTCCTCTCCATAGAAATCAGACCAATCTCACAAAGACAGCTTGTTCCTAGATGAGTGCAAGCAGGTGCAATTCCCTTTGAACTTCACCAGTTAAAAAGATATTACTGTTTCAAATTACAATACTTCGTCAGATCAATCAATCCTCAAAAATATAGCACAATGTGTGGAATAACTTCTTATCTCAATTGAGAAACCTGCAACCAGAGGGAAAGATTTGGGGATGCTAAAGATCAATCTCATAGCAGTGAGGGCCCAGGAAAGCAATACACAGGAAGCTCAGAAGATGGAAACAAGTGAAACAAATTGTGGAGATGCAGTGAAACTCATGCTGCTCTAGTTACATTTGCTGATTTACCACCAAATCAATTCACAGTGAATTTGTACGTCCAGCTTGTTAATGAGGCAAAGCACCGGATTCTCACTACCTGAAAGCTGATATGGAAAAGTGCTCCTTAGAAAGTGCCTTGTCTTTATGGGGATTTTAATATTCACACATGTTCCTGGCATTAGCATGCTTGCCAAAGAAACTGCATTTTCTTGGACAAGTATTGCTTTATAGTCTTCAATACAAATATTGGGGTCAGGTCATTCTGTGCCTGTTCTTTATTCTTTACTCTGCTGTACCATGCACTGACGAAGCTAGAAGCATCAATTCTTTGAGATTATTAAGCAGCATTTTCTCTGGAAATGTTGACTTAGACTTACGTAGGTAGGGCAGGGAACCAATAAAAGATGTCATGGAGTGGAGTGAACAAATGGGCTCTGTGAAACAGGAACAGATGAAGTAA
>JMFS01043692.1:0-39079 GCA_000699545.1 Podiceps cristatus | reverse complement strand
GGGAGCGCTGGCGGCCACGCAGGGGTACGGTGGTCCCGCATCCTCCCGCCTCCGGCACAGCACCTCGCTCCGTTTCCAGATAACAACGTCGTAGCCTGGCTGGCTTGGCCTATCTTCTACAGAGTCCAAGGGCAACTAAAACATTAAAAATGAGATCTTGACCTAATTTTTTGTCCTTTGCCTGCTAGAGATGGAAAGATAACTCTGGGCAACAATCACCGGAAAACTTCCTTACATTATTCACCGTGTTGCTGCACAATTATCTTTCTGGAAACAGCAGCTACATGACCGAAGAATATTCCTAGCTGTTCTCCACCCAGATAGCACGTGAATGTATCAGCTCATCTCCAGTTACAAATTTCTGCAGAATTCAGGCTGTTGTGCCCTTTTCCTTCCCTGCTGGCAGCTGCTCGGGGCAGCGCCGGCTCTGTCCCGCTCCCCCGCAGCACGGCTGGGCGACCCACGGCGCGCTGGGTGAGTTACAAGTTACAGATGTTCTCTGTGGGGTGGTGCCCCAAAACGGAGAGCGGGGAGATGCCGAGGAGGCATCGGCTGACAGGACAGAAGTTCGGAGAAGTCTGGATTTGGATGGGAAATGCTGTGAATTAATACAAAGTCTTCAGATCCAAACACAGCCCAGCCTCACCCTTGCAAGCACATGTGTACAGACACACATACACGGCCCCAACCCCAAGTGTCATGAAAACAGCCCATGGCAAATGGCACTGGAAGTAACTTTGAGTACTAAGAAGACTAGTACTGCTACTGACAATAGCACAAAACAAAGTACCTTCAAAAAGAACTCCAAGACCTTGCCTATGCCAGACATACTTGCAATCCTTTCAAAATTTCAATTCATTCACGTCTTTCCTCAGAACTAGCCTGGGCAAAGTTTGAGCTTGGGTGTGGAAGCAGAGCTCAAAGACTGGGTTTGTTGGGGAGGTTTTTGTTGTTGTTTTTTTGTGGGTTTTTTCTCACAGAAGCATTCAAGCCTGATTTTAAAACTCTTTTCATAGACTTTGTCTTTCTCTTACATACATGCACAAAAAAGCCCTCTGAAACCTTGATATTCCATAGTTCACACTGATTTATTTTAAAATTTTATTTCCTTGCTTGACACTATCAAAAATTACTACATTTTATAAAGGAATATTCTATATTCAGAATTAGTACTGGAATTAGCATTGGCTGCTGGAGTAGTCAATGCTAAGGTTCTCTGAATAAAATAAAAATTAGTGACATCTAGAAAATGTTCATTCAAAGATAAATGAAAGAAATCTTTGTGCTTTCAAAGTACTACTGTTCTATAAGTTTTATTTTCCTTCTGCCAGTTTTTACTGGAAAGATGTTTTACTCATCCTGGGGAAAATGTCAATGTTTGGACTAAATGCTGTGTTGTTTTGAAAAGGTACAATTTAAAGTAGGCCAGATTATCAGAATTTTCTGACGAGCCTGCCAGTAGCTTTTTGCAATTCTGCTGAGAAGGTGTGTGTCAAATGAAGTAGTAGCATTCAACACGTGCGTCGCTGCAACAGCCAGAGGCCAAGTCAAGAGATCGGGGCACCAAAGAGCTTATCTATCAAAAGACATATTCTTGCCTCATCTAGGAAGTCCATAGCCAAAATATACCAGGAAATAGCAGTATCTGTGATTAGATAAACCCATCAGCGTTTGCTCTCAGAGCAAGGAGTGTTAGGGTCACCTCCTGAGCTGGATTTTTCGGAGCTGGGGCTGTAGTCGGAGGCAGGAGACGGCAGAGGCACCAGCAAGCCTCTCCTCTCCTCCGTGCCAGGCAGGCGGCCGTCGCACCCTGTGAGGTGCGGGTGGGTGCCAGCCTGCCAAACCCCTCTTCTCTAGTTCACCTGCGCAAAAAATAGCCATGCTCAGAGGTTCAGTTGTGGTTTACACTCAGACTCTGTTGTGTTTCAGCTCATGTTGGCCCATGGGGTCTAAATGCGATTAAAATGAACTATAAAAGATCCAGGTATTCCTATTCATACGGCAGCCAAGAATGACACGTATTTTTCTTGAAGAGGCCACGTTTTTCATTACTATGTGGGAGAGTTTAAAGCTTCAGTCTTTCTGCCCCCATAGGACAGACAACCCCCCAATATTTTGTGACTCATGCGTTCATGCAGTCCCGGTTGCTTATGACTGATAGGATTTTATACCGATTTTACTTTTCCATGTTTTGTTTATCCTACAATGCATTAAGCTCATGTGGGACTACTCCAGTGGATTTCAGCATTTTGCCTTTTATTCAGGAGAGCTGGAGAAATTAATCATTTCGGATTTAAACAAGCTGTCCTGCTTTTGGAACAGTAAACTGTAGTGTAAAAATACACAATGTGAAGTAACAGAAAATGGGTTGCTGTTCACTCAAACAGCATTAGTCTCATGGATTTGAAGCCATAATTTAGTTTCACCTATGACAAAACAGAAGCCATTTTACCAAGTACTTTCACTACCAAGACTATAACTCCTGATGAAGTCAGGGCACTTTTCAGTCTTGATTAAAGTCTATATATGTTGGAAATTAACTGGATTACTACAGAAAATTTGTTCCATTACCTAATAACCTCACTGTTAAAAATGTGCATAATGTTCCTAGTCAGAGGACACGTTCACACAGCAGAGGAGTGTTTGCACTGAATTTAGTTGCCGTACGCCGAAATGACATGTATATTTCCAGGACGCAATTCTTAGCAACTATCAAAAAGCAAGATATACACATTCGGTGCTCCCCCTGATTAAAACTGCTTGCTGAAGTAATACTTACAAATGCCTGTGCAGAGGCACAATGTGAATTCCTCAGCTGGCATCCCCCACGGCTTTGCATCTCACCCGAGACTACCGAAGGTAGCGGGGTGCTGTAAAAGGTTACCTATCTCCAGGTGCTCCCAAGGAGGCACAGTGGGTTCGTTTACAGCTGCACCTACATCAGCAGCCAATACATAACCATTCCGCTTACTAGAGTAGATTTTGGTTACCTAGAGTTGTACAGATGCTCTAGGCCCTCGGCCTAGAGGCAAAGAATCACAGTGCCTTGAAGATGGATGAAACCCAACATTTAAGGGCTGTGCAAGTGGGGACACAATCAAAACACTGTGCAGCAACGGGCCAAAAGGATGTGAGAGCCCTCTTCCAAGGAAGCAGAGAGCTGGAAGGTACCACAGTCTATTTGTGCATATTAGGAGAGGCAAATAAGGTTTTTGATGGCCCCAGTATGCCACCATTTGAAAATCACAGTTTGCCGTAGACATCTAGGCAAGCAATAACTTTTCTGGTGCCCACAGGATGCCACCGTGCAGGGCCGATGTGCACTGCTGTCCTACCTGAATCTGGTGCTGCCTTAGCTTTTCCAAAGTTTCAAGATGTCAACAGGGATCTGTTCTTAATCTGCTTTGTATGTTTCTCAGTCTCCAGCCAAACGGTCACCCCAAAAATAAGAGGTCACCTCTTTCTGTTTTGCTTCATTAATCCTTTCCTTTTTCCCCACTGCAGATCATTTCCAGCTGTCCATGTGCCAACAATGGCAGCTGGAGCGAGGACCTGGTTCGGAACCATGCTGCTGTCACAAACAAGAGTTCAGTGATGTGCTTTGCCAAAACGCCCACCCGCAGCACTCCTTTTTCTTTCATGGGCCTCCTTTTCCTCCATGGGAAACCCTGCTCCTCCACACCCTGCACTGCTTTGGTACGCTAGATTCAAAGAGCAAAATGCTGTCAGAGCAGAGCGTTTAGTCAGAGTATGGAGAAAAAAGGAAACAGGCAATTTATCAACTAATTTCAAAGCAAAGGTAGGGTATTTTGAAAAAAAAAAAAAAACAAACCAACAAAACAGCAACTTTTTTCCAAACTAGAAAGAGGGAGCATGTCATAAGTGCAAAAATAGTAAGGCATTTTTTCCCATGCAAGGTTTTTCCTCCAGGAAAAGAAAAACGATGTAGATTGGTACCTAAAGCAGGTTATTACATAGCAGTATGCCCTGCCTCCACTTCACTGGGAAGGGCAGAGAGCCACTTCTGATGAGGAGAAGACTCCAATCTGTGCTGCCACTGCTCTCGCTGAGACCCTGCAGGATCCCAAGCGGAGCCAGCCGCATGAAGGGCCATCGCCTCCCCCAGCAGCAAGTTACTACTGGTCTTTGTGCGAGGCAAGGCAGGGACCCTGGGGCTCCAGCTCTTCCTGAGCATCACCGGAGCATCGCCAGCGCTATTTACCGCTGGGAGGGATGGGCAGCTGCATGGCAGCAGCTGCAACCCAGTTTTAGCTCAAAGAGGGCTACAGACTCTTGCTGCGCGTGGAAGAAAGTCGTTGCTTCCCTGAGGGGAGGTTGCTGGAGCACTGCAATCCTCACTGAGCTCTGCCACTGAGGTATGGGTCTCGGTGCTTTTGAAGACCTCAGAAATCAGCAAGAGCTGATAGGAGGCGTGAGCCTTTTCCTGACTGGGAAAGGGCCAGGCCAGCTCCTGCTCCCAGCTCCTGCCGACCCGTGCCGGGTTTGTTGCCCGGCTCCTGCCCCCCCTGCTCAAGAGGCAGAAGCAGCCTCTTCTTCAGGGCAGCAGCTTCAGCTCCTCGGTCCTGCTGAGCTCAGCAGTAGCCCAGCTGAGCGCTGAACCGTAAGCTGGCTTTGTGCACAGATAAAAATAGCAAGGCACGAATAACGTTAATACTGAAATAAGGGCATCTGTCGCATTTCTGGGTTTTTTGGTTTTTTGGGGTTTTTTTTGGTTTTTTTTGATGTTGGTGGTTTTTTGTTTTTTGGGTGTGTTTTTGTTGTTTTGTTGGTTTTTGGGGTGTATTTTATTTTTTACTGTGAAGCCCTCACAAGGCTAAAGGGGCAGAGACTAGAAGTCCAAATGCAAAAATGCTCTCTTAGCCCTTAGCTACAGCACTACGCAGCTCCTTTAGCTCTCACTTGTTCCTGGACAGACTCCTTGGGCATGCAAAGCTTCAGGCGGACTCTGCTAAGGAATAAGGAGGAAGCATCCCAGAGTATAACCTCACCCCACCACCAGGATTGTAGGAAGGAACCAAACTGGGAATGGAGCCTTCCTTTCCAGCTTTGATATTTGAGTGTTCCCCCTCCCAGTGTAAATCTTCTAAGACAGCTTATCTGAGCCAAAATATGGGGAACAGTTTGTGAAATTTCATCCTTTTGAAACAGAGCCCTGAGCTTGCCTCCTACTCATACCCAAACCTAAACTTATCCCAAGCAACAGCCTCAGCTCCCTCCCAGGCCAGATTCGGACACTATCTTCTCCTCAAGTCTTTCCCAGACATTAAGGAATTACATTGTGGTTGTACCACTGTGCATCTGAAAGTGTCGTCGAGTGTTACGGTCCTATGAGGTAACTTTATAAATTAAATCAGAGTGAATGGCACACTAATATTATTAGTCTACTTTCGTTCCTCTGCTGAGGACCAGTCTTGCTTTTTGAAATTAACCCCCAGAGGTTCTTATTTACCACCATAACATTTGTTTAATTTGTCACTGAATTCCAAATAATGCTTTGCCGGGGACACCCATTGTCCTAATGCAGACCTTCAAAGAAAGATTTATATTCCACATGCCAAATGTTGCTATCATCCCTTCTAGAATGGCAGAGGAAGGATTTTGGCTCTGGATATACAAAATTTTATGAAGAGACTATTTGTGCTTTTACGCAGAAGGCCCTACAAGCAACGCTGTATTATTCGCTGAGGCGGTGAGCACAAGTCCTCTATTCAAGAGGGTTGATCCCCCGTCAGTCTCTTCCTAGCAATCCCAGGATATCCTTTTGGTAGGAGCCCTGTGTCTCAGACCAGTCCACTGATGAGGCAATTCCTTAAGAAAAAGCTTCCCGTGCTCGGCATTGCTCTGCCAGCCATGCAACATGGCATTTCACAGCCAGGAAGGAGTGGTACATTATCCCTTTTTTTGCTAATTGCATCACATGGTGTGCCCACTTGAGGCAGGTAATACATTCTATCTTTCTAGGACGGTAAGTCTCCACCGCATAATTTACGGCACTTCATTGCTCTGAAAAATTGCACCTTGATTGCTGTTAAGTAGCACACACCCAATAAATGTTTTTGTTCCATGCATCATTCCAGCATCTGTCTTAGATTACCTCACCTCTGTAAGTAAACCAGTAACATTTTAAGAGCAGCTGATCCCCTGCAGGCAAAGTGACTTCGTTTTCCTATTAATTGAAGTGTGCAGCTTTTCATCACTCGCTACCTTCCTCACCTAAATTTCAGTCTCACAGAAGCTTAGCATTTTATTACGAGCCACACTCACCCTGGATGAGCCCAGAGACCAAAGGAGCCCCAAACCCTACCGTGCCAGCCCTGTGAGGAGTCAGGGGCATAGGCATCCCCCGTCACATCCCCCTTGACCTCATGGCAACTCAGAGAGCCCAGAGCAAGGTGGCAGAGCAGGGGAGCCGGCAGAGGAAGCCCGAGGAGGGTGGGCTGACCAACAAGGCTGTCACCAGGAACAGAGGAAACCCAGACCTAACGGAGGAAAATGCCAAGGCCGTTTCTGCTTTCGGTGGCTGCAACTGCTCCGGCAGCTTTAGTCCCTGGCTGCCTCCTCCTACATTTTCTCTCCCATGGGCGACGTGCCGGGGACTGGGAGGGAATTGCCAGGAGGCTTCTTGCAGCACTTCCCACAGCTACTCTGCCTAACAGTGGTTGCCTCTGATTGCTTATGTGCTCAGGTACTAAAAGCACAAGATTATCACACCTGGCGAATGCACAAAACTAAGGATGAGCAAAACTGCTCTCTGCTAATGGCAGGATGGAAGTAGTGGGTCAAAAAATAGCCTGGAAATGATTTTGCCATTTTGCCTCTAATAAACTGTAATCTCAAGCTGATTTGTTTTTAAGGAGTTCTGGCACTGCTCCAAAGGGCTGCATTTTCCAGAGATGAGCTATCCATTTCCTCTGGTCTTTTTAACGTGGCTGCAGCTGAACTTTTAAGCCAGATCATCCCAATTTACCAGGCATGAGATTATTGCTGGTGTACAAAATGAGGCAGAGAATTAAAAATAACCATGCTGGTAGATGTGAAGTCAGTTGGTTTAAGGCTTAATTAGAGGTTTATGTGTCATTTGCAAGTACTTGAGTTCCCGAATAGGCTGTTCAGTAAGTCTGTGCTGTAGGGAGTCATGCAGTACAGATCTGACTCCTTTACTTTTCACAGGTCAGCTTAGGATATAGAAGTATGAAAAAAACACTGGCGCACTCATTTAGAACTGAATAGGTCAGTGCTTTAACTGCACATGATGAAAGCCAGTAGTGTACTTGGATACACTTAGCTCAGATTAGCTCAAAGCAATTGTATTGTGCACGTGTTAGGCTGTATCATATCATACAGTGCGGCACAGCAAACGTGGTCCACAGAGGCAGAAGTGATTGAACCCAGCTCCATAGAAAAGATGCAGGTGATATTTCAAAAATCTAATTTCCTATTGGTTTACTTATTTTTGCAAAAGGCATTTTTTAAACGTGAGCATTTTTAGCTAAGGAATTAGTGAAGAAAGGAGAGATCTTTAGTGAGCCATGCAAGGGGAAGAAAGCAAAGTCCCAGGGTAAAAAAAAAAAAGAGCATGTTCTTCCTTCCAAAACTTATAATTTTTAACACAAACCCAATTTGTTTCTCAAACTATTTACTTTTTTTTTTTTTTTTTTTTTTTTTTTCCCCCCAGAATATATGTGATTCTTCCCTGTTATTGCTGGGCAAATGCCGTACATCTAAGTTAAGTTCGTAATTCTTCTGTACCTATTAATGAGGAAGATGTTTGCAGCCCTCAGACACAAGCCAGAAAAAATATAGTCACATGGCAGCAGAAGCTGCCCCTCTTATTCATTGTCTCTTTTTCTTGTGTATGTGTTTTTATTCCCACATAAAGAAATGGGACTTTCTATGGTCTTTCAATACAAATTCAGTGCAGAAGGAGGTTTACTTCACATATATCTTGTGCTATTGAAAAGAGGACCTTTCAGCTAATTTTGGAAGCTAGAACACCTTAGCAATTCATCATGAGGCATGTGCAATTTAATGTACCATTTTGCATTCAGACATCGGTAGCTTTTCTTCACATTAAAAGAAATGCTACATTATGGTCAGCCTGATGCCAATCCACTTGAAAAGCTCTTCATTACCTTTTATTTTTAATTATACTTCCCTGAGGCCAGGGCCTGGCATGTGCTTTGAGCCCATGGTCACTCTCCAGTAGGCAGTGGTCCTTTTCAGGGGAAATGAGGGATGTTTAGCTGTTAGAAACAGTTTTTAGTGGAGCTGATGTCCTAACTTAGTCCTTCTTACTTAACAGTTGCCTCTTTTGCTCCTTTTGCTAGCTAACGTACGTCTTTTGGTGGCTGAGATGCCCAAAGTGTTAAAGCTAAACTTCCTGCACCCCGAACAGCACAAATGAAGCAGTTACCATTAAAAATCTGGCTACATCTGAAATATCCACCAAGGATATGCTATTCTGATATTAAGGAGAGGCAAAAACCACAAATGGTTGGGTTCATTGATGGTATCCAACAGACAAAAATGTCTCTGTGCCTTTAGGGAAGGACCCTCGTAAATTTTCTGTGCAGATGATTCCACTTCTAATTCTTTAGTTTCTAAGGGATTCCCCCCAACCACAGTCCTCCCCATCCTGAGCAGAGTGAAGACCCATCTTTACAGCTCCTGCCCATTCCTGCCGGCATCCTGGAAGCGGCATCTGCCCAACCTTTGTTGCATGCCAGGTGCTGGGCCCAGACGCTGCCGATGCCAGGGTGCTAGCAGCTCCCGTCAGAAGAGCATGCTGGACGAGGCGACATAGGAGCTGCACGGGTGGGTTATTTCAAGCAGCTCACACAAAAATACATCCATTGTTCACCAGTCCCCAGAACGGCTAATCTCGTTCCCCCATGCCAACGACTGTCCTATTGAATGTGTGCTTTTCATAGACGTAGCTCTGTAAATTTCATCTGGTAACGTAAATATCAGTAAAAATGAGGCCATTTATAAACACCTCCTTCTCCTTCCTCCTCTCCCTTCCTGCCCCGCTCCTGAGATACACCGGTTGGCAGGATAAACCCTGCTTGTTGTAGACTTTGTCCACATCAGTCCAGACCAAACAATAAAGTAGTGAAAGGCATAATGGTGGTGAGCAGTGAAAGGCAAAAAGAGAAAGGGGAAAAAAAAAAAAAAAAAAGAGAAGCAGCTATAAACCTATCGGTATATATATAACTCACCCGACATGTACTAGAACCACCAGATACATTTCTGCTATCTGGTTTCCAGTTATTGAGTGCCCTACCCTTTATGTACTCAGGTATTTTCCACAAGAGCTCACCTTCCATTATATTTAGCATAACCCATTGATTTCAAAACTTGACACAGAAAAGGCCCCTCCGAGGCCTTACAATTATAGCAAACTCTGCAATCTCAGTATCAGCTATTTTGATAGAGGCTTCCTGCCACACAGTGGGTTTCAGTTCTGTCGGGCCGCTGCTGTTCTGGAGCAAAACAAGGACCATGTAGGCAAATACACCATTGGCTTCGTCTGTCTCTCCCAGCTGAAGTCACACTGACTGGGGGCCTGGGTTTCTGACCAGACACCTGGACTCTGGTGTGCCACAATGCAGTGCCTCGCCAGGCAGGGAGTCTTGGAGGCTGGAATAACTCTCGTCGTTCGTATCATGGGGAAACACTGAAGAACAAGATGGCATTTGTGTGCTGACCTCTTTTTCTGCTCTTCTACCTTTCTGCTCATGTCAAAGTTGGATGGAGGGTTGTCACTCATAACAGTAATCTGGTGCCAATCCTGTAAAAACTTCCTTTTATCAGAGATAAGATAATGCAGTCTAACAGTTCTTTAACTAAATAGGATTAATTAGCAGGAAGCTGGCTGCTTAATTCACCACTGACCTGTAAAACCTGGTAAGAATGAGGTCGCTGGACATAATAGGGCTATTTAGGAGTTTAGGTCAAATTCTAATAACAGAAAACGTCATTTAGAAATCACTCTGATAGAATAAAATTCTGTGGTAAGAAAATGTGGCTTACTAAGGAGAGATCTAATCTTTAAAATAGTGTGCTCTGTATACTCAAAAGTGTATTCCTTCCAAAACAAACAATTGCAACAGCTAAGCTTTCAGTCCGTGGACACCAGACTTTGACATTCAAACTCATCAAGCTTTCATATTCTTTCCCCCAAAATTTGTTATATAAAGCTCACATTTTTTGTGACCTTAAGATCTCACAGGAGCTTCACATTATGAAAATCTTGTTTCATGTTTCAGTGCATAAGAACCAGCATTTCTCTGTGTAAGTAATTGTCCTGAGTAATTGTCTTGATTAAATGAAGTTTGCTTAAGGATCAGAAAAAAATAGTTCGCCTATATTTCTTAAACTCCACGATTTTCCTCAGCTTCTACCTACTTTCTCACTTTTTTTTTTTTTCTGATATCAGCTGTTTGCAAATGACAGTTTCTATCACTAATACACACATGCATCAGTAGCATTTCTGCCAAAATGCTATTCCTGTTTTTCTCCAGGAATCTCTGATTTCTTCCCCCAAATTATGTCCTGTCTCTCCCCCACATTGTTTAAGTCAGGAATATCAGGCAGGGTTTCAATTGGTTTACCTATTACAGTGTACACCATCTTCCAAAGAGGTCAGTCCAGAGCCATTTATAGATCAGAAATACCACCTGAAGCCACTCTCGGCAGCTAACTGCACCTATTTTAAAACATTGTGCTCGTATAAAAACCAGACACAACATCTGAGGTATGGAACAGACAAAAAAATGTATTGATTTTGATGTATCAGGTCAATTTGTGTTTCTGCTTCCAAAGCAGAGAGATGAATGGTTACCCCTTAGCTACTCATCTGGGAACAAAAAGATTTTTCTCTTTAATTTTTTTCCCCCTTTTATTATTCCCTCCGTCTTCAAAGCCTTCATGTAGTAACTGGCTAGCGTCCCACCTTTACTTGCCAAAGAAGCTCAAACATATTCCTTCAGATGGCCAAAAAGGTCGTTGTGGCTTGAAAGAAAACATTTCTTCTACCCAGGAGCTCAGCACACCATGTCCCCATTTCTCCAGCCTGCTGCCAATACTGAGAAGTGAGATCTCTTTTCAAGCCCACAGCTCAATAACGAACAGTTTTGTGTGTCTACTACAAAAGATCAAGGAGCCAGACACACTTTTTTTATTTGACACATGGAGCCAGATTCTCAGCTGGTGTAAGCTGAAGCAGCTCTACTGGTGCGAAGAAAAATATACTGATTAACACCTGCCAAAGTTCTGCTCTACATATTATGTTTGCAGAGTAAATGGCATAAATCGTGGAAACTGTACTTACTTTTTCCATTTTGAGATATTCTTCCTCCAGTACACCCTGGGAAAACATTGTTAACTTTGCTAAAGTGCTAAGTATTCAATTAAAAAAAAAAAAATAGGGCCAAAGTGCTTCCACAAAACTTAAAAACTTTTCTAGCACCATTCATCACAATTACCTCCACAGCCACAGAGACACCGGGATGAATAGTTCCTTGTCTAGAGTTTTTCTCCTGTCTAGTATTGCTTTAATATGTCAAAACTGGATGCATGTGTGGAGGGACGATGCACACACACGATACACTCTCCCTCACGTTACGCACCTCTCTCTTTATCTCTGGCATACAGGGCTCAGGCTACTGGAATTCCCATTAGTTCAGTCTATCCAAGTGGCCAGATGATTCATCAGTAGAAAGGAAAACATCTAGACTTTGCCTGTCTTTCAGGGAACATTATTTGTAAAAAGTGTTGTGCATAGAGGAAAAAAACCCCACATGTTGCTAACTTTTATTTAATTAATCCATCTTCCAGAATAACCATGTAAAAACTACATATCGGCACCTTTAAACAGGTAATGTCAAGGTTATTAGAGATGAAAGTTGACATTGCTTATTAGTCTTATATTGAAGTTCATACATTCAGCAATCTGCTGCACATTTTGGGGTATGAATGCAACTTCACAAAAATGAATGCTACTTAGTGGTAAATTATTAATACTTTGATTTTTTTTTTTTTAAAGTAGACATGCAAATCACTGCAATATTAACAGTGAGTAAACAAGTACTCCCACGCTGCGAGAGAAGATAGGGATATGTACAAGGTGATAGCACGGCTAGTTTACTTTGAACCTCAGATTAAATAAGCATTTTTACTGTTTAATAGACATCTGAGCTGGCCAAATGAAAGAAAAGAAGGGAAGCCAAGGCAAGGCAAGACGAGGCAAGACAAGACAAGGGCAATTTTGAGAAGACTGTGAATAGTCTTCCCGGTTGCTCCCGCCTGCTCGGGACAGAGGAAGATGGAAGCAAAGACGGAAAGGGATTATCCTCATGTTGTTACAGTCTGCCAAAGAGCAGAGAAACTACTTCCAACAAACAGTGTGTTGAAATGGATACACTCCCAAGAGTTCCAGTTCCGACACACATACCTCTGTCATCTTAAAAAAACAAAACAAAACAAAAAAAACCAAAGCAAACAAACCCACCCAAAACCCACCAAATAAACCCCAAACCCAACAAATTTGCCACAACAAGAAGTCTCACTGCTCTAGATTAATCCTCTCCAGAATGCTCCAGTTGCTTGGGCTATAGCTGGATAACCTCTAGTAGCCTCAGAGAAAAACCAGGCTATGCCAGATATGAAACCAATCCTAGCTGAGGACCAGGAATTCAGAAGCAACTGAGGACTGCTGACATGCCTAGTTCACGTAACACCCCATATTCAAACTGATAGCTTGCCTAATTCCCACGGGCATCAGCGCGACTCAAACAGCTTGGTGATTTTGTCCATCCTAGCCAGTTCGTCCATGCCGATCTGGGCTTTGCACACTGAATTTCTGTTGTCCAGGGCAGGATTATGCCCCAAGCCACAGCCAGGACTGATAAACTGGATCACCTAACGGGAGACCTCCTGCTGGTGTCACCCAGACTCCTTGGACTCCTCTCTTTGTGCTCAAACAGCTGCACAGGCTCCACAAAAGCACAGGTCCCTATCCTCCCCTGGCGTGGCCCGTGCCTCACAGATGCCCTCTCAGTGCCACAAGAAGGGATATCCATCCCCAGCTCCTCCTGAGCACTGTCAGGGCATGTATGTGGCAACTAAATACTCAATGTCCGAGAAGACCTGGTGGGAAATTTGGATCTCCATGGTGGGTTAACTTCAGAGCCACACACAGCTGTTTGAAGATCACTGCTCCAGCTCTTTCACATCCAGCTGTATTCTTTTTTTTTACTTTCTTTGCTGCTGCCCAGGAGATATTACATTTGTGGGCTCTGTCAGCACCAAGGTTTTATTTTGCCATTTTGTTCTTTCCCCTCGTTACCCAGTTCATCTGTTTTCCTTCTGCTGTTTCTTTGCCCTCATGAACTCAGGAGCCTGGAACTAACAGGTTCAAAAGTGGTGGTACAGCCATCCGCTGAAAGCAAGGTTTTTTCCAAGCCTTGAACATCTGTGAGCAAACATTGCGGGGGAGTGCTTGTTACCGTAATAGGTTGTGTGGAAAAACACAGCGATCCTGCTCTTCCCTTCCCACAGTCTTCCTCGGATTTGATAATCTGGGACTGTCCTTCATCTAAGGCCTATAAAATGGTAAACAGGGATCTTTATCAAATCAAAATGAGGAGGAACATTTTAGAGTGCAGCCTGCACAGCTAAAGGCAGGCAAAAAAAACCCCTGCTCTGGTTAACTTAAAGGATAGAAATTATTGCAGCAGGCTGCTACTATCAAATTTAGAAGACATAACCTCATTTATTAGTCATCATATTGCCACTGATGAGAAAATGAATGAAAATAGTAAACAAAATCAAGTTTCAAAAGAGAAGTCCTGAAAATAGGTGTGTGATGTACCCCTCCGGGCATGCGCTGGCAGCTTGTAGGATCAGTTCTTGCCCAACACCTTGTACGTGAGAAGCCTCAGTGATGAAAGGTCATCAGAACATACAAACCCTTCATATGTCTGCTGACATGTGTCAGTCTTATGGTAGCCTTTCATTTACTTGCCTTTTTTAATTAGAGATGCAAGGTGCAAAGGAATAAGCTGCGCAAGTTATTAGACCCAGGAGAATAACAAAGCCCTGCTCTCATGTGCGGGAGCAACCCTGGGTTCTCACTGTAAAGTATTTGGCTAAGTATAGTTTATTTAACCTCGAGGACCTTTCATGAAGGTGCTCTGTGTTCTGCTGCAGCAAAGGAAAAGTAAACATTGTTCCTTTATTAAAACCATTTATTCTAGCAAGTGTCTTTCCTTAGTGTATAAATGACCCATACGCTCCAGGCATCACTTCTTGCACATGCATGCTGAGTTTGCCCTTGCACAGCAAGTGTTTTGATTTAAGAGACATTTCCCCAAAATCCAGGGCTGCTATGGCAGGTCCACAGAGTACTCCGTGCCTGCTCCTCCCCACTTACAGATAGATCCAAAGCACACTGAAAACAGTGTGTGACTTTCCACCCACTCTGTTGGGCTTTAGACCAGGATAACTACACCTTTGCCTCTTTGATTCCCCGTCACTAGCCCTACCCAAAAGTGGAAATTGCCTGATACAGGATGACTGGCGCTTGCATGATCTTGGCTTAGGGCAGTCATCTTTGCCATGCCAATATTCAGCTTGTTCTGCGCGCTGAGTTTAATGGGGGAGCTTGCTGCTGATGGCGTTTTTACGGATAAATGTTTGCTGCCATGAGCAGCGTAATTCCTAGGAGCTGGCTTCCTGAGCTACAAAACTTTTGCAGGGTCAGATGAGCTCTAACAGGGTTTGGTGCTCCTCAAGGCTGCAACCAGACTCGGGACTATGTGGAAACAGCAATGAGGAAGGAAGGTGGCAGGGAAGGAAGGAGGGATGGCAGGGAGGGAAAGAATAATCCTGACCACGTTCATGCCCCTTCTCACTGTTTCTTTCCGGACAGCTTTTCTGTAACTGGGGTTCTGTTGTACCAGCGAGTTTCACCCACTCTCACTGCTCTCTGTGTCCCAGTGCCAGGGAAGTGCTAGCGTTAGTAGATGACGTATTTGTTTTGCATTGTGTGCGCCATAAATAATACGAAGACATATTACTGTGTTCTGGGACCGAGTCTGTCCATTTGCTGTTGCTGTTGTATGAGGAAGAAAATTGAAGTAACGGCAAAAATGAAGAGGAAGCATGCGACTGTTTCACCCGTGTGCTGTGCCTACCTGCCACTTGCTGCCCTTTTCCTGAACAGAAAGCAGCAGGCTTCGACTGGATTTCTCTCCTGGGTGCCGGATTAGACCTACAGCACTACTGAAGGGCGTGAGGCTGTGCCTGAGCTGCATGGCCTGTGCCCGGCGTTGGCAAGCGCTGCTCCCCCCGAGGCAGAGGTCCAAACGCTTCTGCAGCCGATTTCTGGGTCACCATTAGCACCTCGGTGCTCGTGCCTCCGAGCAGCACAGAGCTGCGAGCTCTTATGCCTTTTCCGTCAAATTTTCTTAGCCTCCACATGTGACAGAGCACAGTCAAACGCAGACCATGTTGCCAGGCCAGGTCATTAATCCATTCCTTCTTTCGCCCGCTGAGGTGCATATATAATGCGGTTACAGGATCTGTGTTCCCAAAATTGCTTTGCCTTTGGTCTCTATGGTGAGTTTTCCAGCCAAGGTAACATTCGGCTCCACGCGAGTGATCCTTCAGCCGTCAGGCAGGGCTGTCCTCAACAGGAGCGAGCAGAGCCCTCTCTTACGCCTGTGTTCTCGACCTTTCCTCAGCAGGCAGAACAGAAAATGTGGCTTTGATTTTTTTTTTTTTTTCCGACAAAGTCTTAAATGCCAAAATAAATTCTAGAAAAAAGTTAAATTTGAAAGGCTCTGAAGGGTAGACAAAGCTGCTGTCTCCCATCTTCTCCTCACCCCCAGAAAGACGAGACCTGAATTTTTACACTGGATGCCAGAATCAGTTTTATTCAGCAGAAGTCCTTTGGCTGAGTGAAAAATGCAAAATCAGACAGTTTTCTGCATGAGAAAAAGTGAATCATGACTGCCTTTATTGCTCATGCCGTTTATTAAAACTGCTGGGCCAAGATTTATTTTTAATGAACTCTGATCAGTCACAGCCAGTGATTTCCCAATTCATGTTAGTACTGTAGGCATTTGTTGCACTGCAAACAGCTCATTTGCTTATTTTCTGGAAGAATTTTTTTTTTCATCTGCCTTGAAATTGGTCACACAGACTTCTATGGGATTTTTCAGGCTAAGTATTTTTGTTCCCATGGATAGAGGCCATGTGTCAAAACCCTTTATTGTCACCAAAGACAAATGCCTTGAAATTGGTCACACAGACCTCTATGGGATTTTTCAGGCTAAGTATTTTTGTTCCCATGGATAGAGGCCATGTGTCAAAACCCCTTATTGTCACCAAAGACAAAAAAAAACCCCAAAAAACAAAACAAAAACCCCCTAAACAAAACAAACACACACCCCCACCCCCACCAACTTGCATTTATTCTGCTAAGTCCTTTCCTTTTGTTTTTTGGGGTTGTGTGTTTTGGTTTTGGGTTGGTTTTTTTTTTTAATGTTTACTGTGCCTTGACATCCTGCCTCACTAAACCATACTTCATCCTTCTGTTTTCTCTAATATGAATGTGTGTATAAGGAAAACAACATACTTTACAGATGGGAAGATAACACATAAATCAAACTGTATGCCAAAGCAGACAGTCATAAGGAAGGTTGTAGAATCATGTGTCTGCATTATATCTTCCTATAAAAGAGCTGTGAAGTAGAAATCAACGTGCTTGGTCTTTAACCAAAAAAGCTAAAATGCCTTAAAAGCTTTTCAGTGGAAATGGAGCTTTTGGACTGGCTGTTAGAATGGCAAACTGTGTATATTAAAGAGTGCCAGCACAAAAAAAGAACCCTCTTGCCCATTTTTTCTTGGATTTTGTTGTTGGTTTTTCCCTCATAAGTATTTTATATTTTAAAACACAATAAATAGCTCATCAGGAAATGCACTTTAGGGCAATTATTGCATGCTTCAGGTAGTCTAAGAAAGCTATAATCAGACATGAATAGGTTGACTGTTGCGTATTTTGCTTAATGGTATGGATAATCCTTTAAAAAAAAAAACAAATAGAGGCCTTATCAGCTCGGAGAGAGATGTACCCTAGGGTTTGTAACTCTGTCAGACCTTAGGCAGACAAACAAATTCTTCATCCGTCCCACAACTGCAGGGTCCGGCTGAGGATTTTTCAGGCTTTTTGGTGGCAAAGCAATGCAGAAGGGCTGCACAGCAGGGCTGGGGGCTGAGGTGAGGCCAACGCCTGGCCAGCGGCACCGCGGCCCCTGCGCTGCAGCCAGCTCCTTCACTTTCTCCCTGTGTTCCCCGGGATCCAGGAGAACGAAACCACTCACTCCAGAGGGGTGTTTACTTTGGTTTTCTGAAACAATTTTAAAGCAGCTGCTTGAAGACGACTGAAGAAAGTATTACAGAAATGGCTTCAAACCAGGCGAGGGTCACACCCTGCCATGCTGGCACCAGATGCTCATTTGGGACCTGGCCGCAGGCGCTGATGAAGCAGCAGCGATAGCCCCCAGCTCAAGGCGGGTGGCTAGCTGCGAGGCTTTGCTTACAGCCCAGGTAGCCCTAGCTCAGTACCCTCCTCCTCTCCCAGGCAGCTTATCAAAGGGACATCACTCTTTAAAGAAATCCATTGTACTACAAATCTGCGCAAAGCACTGCTTTAAGAGGAGTTTCTTGACGAGCCTCCCCTACTTCTTTTGCCTCGCCTCCTGGTATGATGCAGCCTCATCTTACTTGTGAAACCATGGCAATCAGATCATTCAGTACAACCGCTGCTGTGTTTTAATCGTTCTCCACACCTTTTCCCCTTGCTTCCTCTCTCAGCATCTGCGCCGAGGCTGCCTCTACAGCTGACAGCAGTGCTATCTAATGGTGTAAGAGAAGAGGGACGGGACCAGCACTTGGGCTATTCGTCTCTTTGTCTACTCGAAGGCTGAATTGTAGCCAAGATACGAATGTGGAGAATGTTGGAAGTTTAATCTCCTCTGCTCCCACAGTTCAGTCAAATACCTGTTTGCATTCCCATAGACTTCAGCATTAATAATGTCAACAAGTTCTGCGAAATAATGGGTATCCACTAGTAATTTGAGTAAACTCTCAGGGAATGTAACTGCAGTCCCAGCCTCCCTGTGAGGAGCCTGGCTTCAGCTAAGCTTCAAGCAGTGATTTGTCCTCCCTGCATCTGGGAAGATGGGCTCGAGTGACACTCGGCGAGGAGTGAAGTGTCGGGCTTGCCTCTGAGCTGTGCTGGAGGTACGGCCACCTTGTCAGTGGGCTGGGTTGCACCCCACCTTCGACATCTGACCATCACCCCGAGATGCACAGAAACATGGACTGTCCAGACCAAGCCCAGGTGCCTGGCAGTTTTAGCTCATGACATGGGCTTTGTACTAGTTTATGTAACACTACCAGAACAGTCAGTTCCTGATACATTACTTCAAAAAGAAAATAAAACTTACAAAAAATTTAAAATACTTAAAATCCCATGTAACACAAATATTTGCACAGCAGAAACTTATTAAATAGTTAGATCCATCTATCTAAAACACTAATATTTGCTTTTACATAGTAGTACTCTAGCACCTCAGAGATTTGAAAAAAACAACGTGTTGGCAGCAAAATCCATGGCCACGCTTGTATTACAGAGAGTAACAACTCTGTTTTCAGACATCAAATCAGAGACACTCCTTTGTTTTGCTTTTTAATATCAGTGCATAAGGAGGTCACTTGGTATGGGAATACTTGTACCTGGCTAAAGTTCTGATTCATCCACGCTTTGCTTTTACAAAACATAATTATCTGTCAGATACAGAATGTTTCTGCCTTTCTTTTCTAAGACATTTCGCGCTGACTCTCGAGGAAAAATCCACGGTTTTCTCTTAATTTTTAAAGTCATTCAGAGAGAAAGGTTTACTTTTTAAAATATTAAAATGAACACTATAAATTTCAGCCTGAGAGTTGTTGTGGTTGCCAGCTCTACAGTTGTAGCCACAGTGTGACCAGATGTTCAAGGGCAAAAAAGAGGACAACTGCTTTGCTTAGCAGGATTCCAGGATTGACACTACACCAGCTCTTCAACACAGCTAAGCGATAGATAACCGGAGTAAAAACCAGTGCCATTTTGGGCACTCCTTTTCTCCAAGAATAGCATGTTCAAGTCTAACAGTGTACAGCAGCTGAGAAGGAGTAATGCAAACGGCATCATTCCCGACGCACATGCGGAACGTCATTGCCGAGTTAAGGGATAGCCCTCTTAAACCTCTTCTCACGTGGGTAAGTCAGTCAAGTCCCTTGTCACTTGGGTAATCCCATTAACTTCCTCAAAGATCCAAATTCCCAGGCAGTCAAAGACCCCAGAGCATTTGTGCCTATGGTCATTTTTCAAGTTGGGAAATGAAGAAAGATTTTATGGGTTTCTAGGGAATGCAAGTCATCAGGTAGATAACAGCCTCTGTATTCGAAAGTTAGACTTTGCTCCTTCTCGCAAAGTTAATGGTGGCTGTGTTTGACCTGAATTAAGCTCTGCTTGGCAAATACTGTGCCTGACTCAGTGAGAGAAAGGTCAGAAAGGAGGAAGCACCTTGTGCTGTGAGAGTCTCATCAGTTTTGTACTCCAGGGTTCATAGTTCTCTATTGTCTGAGATAGATAAAGCTTTTGGATACAGACGCAGGCCAAGCCAGAAACCCCAGTTCTTCCTCGGATGAATGGCTTCATTTAGAGAACAGAAGTAGAGCTCATAAACTTTTCAACAAAACCGGGCTGAATTTTAAATGTGTAACAAACTAGTGGAGTCTTGGATGGTTTGGAAAGTAACAATCTCAAATCTGAAAGTATTTGATATGAAACATACAGATCTGTTTTGAAACCAACGTTGCAATAAATTCAATGCTGAAGTTAAGCAACTTAATAGACCTAAATTCCTCCTGTATCAAATGAACTGTTTACATGGGACAATTAGCCTGAGGCTCTGCAAACAAAACCAAAATAAAATAAAACAAAACCCTACCAAAAAAAAAACCAAACCAACCAAACACACCCCCCCCCCAAAAAAAAAAAAAAAAAAAAAAACCAACAACCACAAAAAAGAGAGGGAAAAATTGCCTTCTCCTTTCCCTGCTTTGTCAAGGCATTGCTTGCAAGTCTTACGGAAATCCATAGGAACTGACACAACTGTTCTAATGCTCCCCATTGCCTTTTTGTCTTCACTTTTGCAAATTGACTTGCTGGTCTATTATTTGCCTCTTAATATCACAAGTGACATTAATTAAGGCTTTAGGCATCCCTGCTTGCCAAGTTTAACAAACAACCACACAGACTAGAAGCTCATTTGCTCAAAGGGGCACATGTTCCCATTGAGAGCCAAGATTCAGGCTGATCCATTGTGAAAACACTAGCATAAAAGAGGAGTTTTGCAATGGAAATCTGAACACTTGGTGGTTTTTCTGTATACTACAATGATAATTTAGCGTCCTGTTCTTTGTCAGCTTCAGTCTTAATTCATTTTCACAACAATCAGATGTGTTCCATATGACTGCAAGGCAACAAACATTTATTTGTGGCTTGATCCTAGAAACCTCATTCAGTCAAAACTCCTACTGTTCCCTGGGACATTTTGCCAAGCAAGGATTCAGGACAGAGTGTGAGGCACACTCTCAAGGCACGGGGCTGAGCAGCCTTCACAGGGTAAGTGGGGGTCATCAGGAGAGCTGGTTGAGAATGAGCTCACTAAGGGCCACCTTGTCAGAAGCTGCGTGACCCAGTTTCAAAAGGAAAGGAAGCTCCAAGGTGGCATTTATGGTCAGAAAAGAGAGGATAAACCACCTGGACCAGGGTAACAGACTCGCACCAGGAGCCCTGAACTTCAGTGCTGGAGACCATAGGTTCCTGCTCCTCATCAGGCAGAGAAGAGGCTTCACTGTGACTTCACGCATCTGGTGTGTGAAGCCCAAAACTCTGGCTATTGATGAGCTTGTAATCTTAACAAATTAATTGGACTTCTTTCATCCTAATGCAGAAAGAGCCTATGGTGTTGCCATGCACTGAAGGCGGCATGCCTTCAATCCACGGTTTAGGTGCCTCTTGTAAAGCAGCAAAGAAAATTTTGGGGTGTATCGTCAGGGACTCCCTCTTGCGATGGCCTTTTTGGTGCCTTCAAGGCAGCACGTCTCCAGCATTTTCCCCTTGGCATAACAGTACAATTTGTAACAGGGGTCAGAGGGGCTGGGTGTCTGGAATTGTTTTCATTGCAGGAATATACTGACACTATAGAAATGAGAACCGTGAGATAATTAAGTCATAATAAAAATCCACACACAAATGCACAAACATTTTGACCGTAGTTGGCAAAATTTCTTTTGGAACAGGTAGGCAATGTCAGTGTGCAGAACAGCAGTGCCCCTTCACAAGTGATACTTTGCTGCCATAAATTAACTCCCTTTTTTCTCTCTCCATTACAAATATTAATCTGGGTAATTCTAAAAAGCCCAGCAGATAATTCAGCCTGACAAATAACTCTAAGAAAGCCTGACAAATCAAAGTAACGTAGCCTCATTGTGCAACATGGCAGTTTAGCTGTGACGTTTCTGAATCAGTACGTAAGTTTTTGGTCAGGAGCAGTGCAGTAGATGGTCAAACAGAAGTGGTTTCAGCAGGTAACAGATTGCTTGAGCTGTATGTGTGGTGTGTTAGCAAGACAGCAGTCCCAAAAGCCCTTTCTGAATATTTGTTTGACACTGACAGATAACCAATGCTGGAAATATAAGGCCCCAGCTCATCCCTGAAGTAACACAGCATTTTACCGTGCCCAAATGAATTTCCACACTTCAGCATGCTGTCCCCTAAACCTGCTTTGTCACCCTTTGTCAAATTAGGCAGTGATATAAAGTGTGCCACAGAAAGGCTGGAGAAAAGACAACCCGTATCTAAAAATAGCCAGCTGCCTTTTCCTGTGCACATGTCCAGCAGCACTCAGGGAGAGCCTCGGGAAACGAAAGTGCAGACCAGCAGCCTCCTCCTCTTTGGCGTGGGGCAGCCCTGGGCTGTTCCACTTCCCAGTTTGCTTGTGGAGAAGCCAGAAGGACTGGTGATCGGTGTCTCGCCCTGCACGGAGACGCGGACACGGGACACTTTCAGTACGGCTGCTGACGTGCAAATAGAGGACAGGCGAGAAAATACTGTTCTTTGCTTAGGCCCCATTTCAGCCAGAGGTAATTGATCTCATCCCGGCTGCACACTAAGCACGGACACTTAGATCTAGACAGAAGATTATTTAACTTGTAAAAACTCAATGCAGGACCTTCTTAAGTCTTAATCCCTTGTTTTTGAAACAAATGCTCCTTTCTTTGTTCCTTTTCTGTACTTAATTATAGTTTTTTCTTGTCCCACCCAGGCTAATTATGCTTAAATATTTATTTTATTAAATATTTATTTTGTTGGTTTACATTGTGCAATACGTCAGATACCTGGAAGGAGTACTATATAAAGTAAAAAGCAGTAAAATATTTTTTAAGGGTGATTAAGGGCTTTCTCTATCCTCTGAGCTTTAGCAATCAAATGAGTGTAATTCACAGCCTCTGCACTCAGAGACTTCAAAGCAATTTGTGAATAAGTAGATTTCTCTCTCTTTACAATATAATGATGCAGGAAATTGAATTTAATGGAAATTACTCTGTGAAAGACAGATTACACCCCACGAAGTTTACTTGGCAGTTGTTGTCACCAAGTTGTACTACTGTAACTTCACAATTGGGCCTGGGCCCCATTGCTAGCTAGGGACAGTGGCAAAACCAGTGTTAAAGAGCATCAGGGCATTTATCCTATTTCACGACATTTTAAAATAGATGTAAGCTTATAGCACCCGGACAGTCAATCTCTTGAAAAACCTGCGGTAATCACAGAATACTCAGAAAAGTCATGATTACATTGAACATCTTAGTCGGTGGGTAAAGCCCAGTTAAAACTGAGGAATCCGAAAGTCCGGCAGCTTTGGGGGAAGCTACATGCTCATGGCTGGGTGTAAGTTTGGGATCTAACTGAGAAACTGCAGTTTCAAACCAGTGAAATACAATTGGGAGGCAGGAGTTTCTGCAGTCGAGGAGGAATTGCTACACATCCACACAGGGAGAGGAAACGAAGCACAGAGCAGCATCTCCTCCAGAAGAGTGTACGAGATTTAGGTCAGTAGTCATCCACTTAATATTATAGATTAAGAAAGCAAAAAGAAATGTGTTTTTTTTTTCTTTCTGTTGGCAAAATATGTATCTGTAAAAAGGTTGTCTGGACTCCTGAGACCTGTAATCACATCGCAACTCATAAACACCAGCTAATGAATATCCGCCCAGTAGGAAGAGAAGAGCCAAGACACCTCTAACTCCTGAAGGTCCCTGCTTAATCCCAGTTTGTGGCCCATGACAGAGCATAGAAGAACCTCTGACTGTAAGGAAAACTGCTCTGAGCCCCTTATCGGGGGGCTTGGTTTTTGAACTATCTTTCAAGTGCCCCAAGCTGAACATCAAACACCATTAGTCAGTTCTAAATCATAATGTGAACATGTAAAACAGATGTGTGCTCGTTTGGGTACGTATATGTGTGCATGTGCTTGCAGACTCAGAGTGAAATTGTAATGTGTTCATATGGAGTCAAGTCATTTGGTCATATGGGGGGCTCAAGATAATGGTGTGAAACTACAAATTAGGTGTGAACTACACAAAGGCTGTCAGCTAATTCTGAACAACTACAATATTGGCTAAAATAAATGAGGATTAGAAGGATTAGCTGTTGAGATTCAGTATAAACAGACCACAACAACAATGCAATTGCTCAGAGGGCTTTGCTCCAACACACACTCATGCTGTGGCTGCAAAATGTACACAAAGCACAAGGTCTGGAAAATACATGCAGAGGCAATGGCAATCGATGGCTGGATGCTGGATTTCTTTTTTAATATAACCTTTTAATAGGGGATATTCATCCCCTCATGTTTATTTCATTCTTTCTTAGTCAGACCTGGCAGCATGTCAGTGAACCTATACTAGATAGATATTCAGCCCCATCTACTCCACCTGAACCTCACTATCTCCAAGGCTTCAGGCCAGACAGGGAGCAGGAGGCAGCCCTGCCCAGCTGCAAGGAGCGGCCTAAGCAACAAGCAGGGATCGCCTCGGGGGTCACCCAAGGCCTCTCTGGATCTGTTCACGTACACGTGCTTTTTCGAAGCAAAGCGAAATCCTTGGAGTCAAAGCAAACCTGTGCAGAAAGGGTCTCGTTCTAGTTTGATCTTACAAGATATTAGTTACAGGGAACAAACGCAAACAACTCGCACCATATTTAGTGTATTTTTTGTTAGCGTTAGCCTCTCTGAAATGCCTAGAGCCTGGCTGGTTTTGGCACAGGCCCATGGTGCAGCATTACGTGGGTGAAGAACCTGTCCGAGTCCAAGAGGTCTTGTAGGAGTACATTTCCTCCATGAAAAGCACGTACAACAAAGTATAGAGGATGTAAACTTACTGAGCTCTGAGGGGCATCCATTTTTAATAAAATACCAATGTTTGTGCTCTCAAGTAGGCAGAAAGTAATTTCATTTCTTTCTTAGTACTTCATGGCAATTATAGAGAGGTTTCTTGGCTTTGGATTTGCTTTTAAAAGCCAGTTGGTCTCCACTGTTTGCTCCTGTCCAGCTAGATTATCTTTTATTGCGTAAGGGTATATAAAAATTTGAAAAACAAATGGAAATTCATCTATTAGCAGTTAGAAAAAAGAAAGCAACACAAACCCTGGATGTGTTAGACATCTATTTCATCAGTCCACTCTCTTGTGTTGGACTGTGACCAACGAAATAATACAGTACATCAATCTTTTTCAGAAAACAATGTAATTCTTGCAACGTCTAGATGGCTTCTGGGATTTGAGACTATTTACTACAGTTTCTGAAATGTTAAGACAAAGTTTATGTAAATGAAAATATTTATCTAGGTTACTGCTGTCAAGTACCCACTGAGAAACGTTTTGCATTTGTAGATGACCTTAAGCAACAATAGAAGCAGAAATTACCAGCAGCCAGCATTTGGGATAGGCATAAAACACTACATAAATCTAAAAAACAATAGTCCAGCTTCTGCTGTAAGGGACCACTTGGTGTTCTTGGTTACACAGCTTTAATTCCCATTAGAAACACAGAATTTTGCCCTTGGATTATAATGTTCAACCACAGAAATTAAACTATAGTAGCTTTCCTGACAAGCAGTAATGCTATTTCATGTCATCAGTGACAAGTTTTACAGAAAGTTACTCTGTATTCTTTCAGGCAGAGGTGAGGAACTTTTTTTAGCATTTCAGTATATCAAAATTATCCAATAACACCACAAAAATAAATTAATATCAACTTAACTTTCCTGGACTACTATGATATTGTAGGGCTGCAGGTCATATGAAATAAAGTCGTGACTGTTTTCAGATCAAGGAATGGGGTTTCATTTGCCTTATAAAAGGATTTGCCTGGATGGAAAGGACAGAATTAATCTAAGCATTTTAAGTGAACTAGAAAAACTTTTATAAACCACTGAGTGGACAGCATTGTTCAGAATTAAAGCAGTCCTTATTCAATTTAATTTGCTCCACTTCCATCTGAGCTATGAACTGATGCTAAACAAGGATTTGTTTCCATTTTGCAAATCTTAAAGAGGAAGGCAGCGTTTGAGATCAACTTGTAAGTAGACAGGGCTTCGAGGCTAGCGTCTGCTTCTGACACATGCTCCCTGGCTGAAACAATGGGAAGGCATGGAGAGAAATTATGTATACTCATTTGTTTATCAGATGGAGCTAATACAAATGCCATGAGTCTTCTTGGGAAATGGTGGTGATGTTTCCATTGTTCTTCAGTCAAGAACAAATTGTAGTTTCAGGGTAGGGGTCAGGGAGCTTAAAGCAGCTGATGCACAAAGAGAACAAAATAGGGAAGCAGAACCTACACTCTCATCTCCATCCTTTCAGCGTGGAACTGTTCTCTGTAGACCGTTCTGCAAGATCCTCTTCTTCTTTCCTCAAGGCAGGTTTCCACCTTCCTCAGCAGACAGCTGCAGAGCCGAACGTGTGTGCATGCGTGTGGCTGCAGGAGCGGCCGGCACAGACTTTGCCCCTGCCGCTTCGTGCTTCTCTGCCACCTCTGTCAGCACAACCGCTCATGTGGTTGCCCAGGGGGGCCTGGTGGGCAAGCTGATCAGGTTAAACACAGGAAAAAAGAAGAAAAGCACGTTTTTTTCTGAGGTTGATCAGTTCCTCAGCCCAGAATGAACAAGACCCAAAACATGCTGCTGGCACCACGGGGCGAGGGAGGATGGGAGAAGGAGGACCGGTGGCAGAGGGTGGTGGGAGCTGCCTGGGTGGTGGTGCCCGGCATAAGGAGCCTTTTCAGCCCAGCACCATTCTGTTTTCATCCCAGTGCTCCTATTTAGAATCTCTCCTGCCACCGCACACTTCCAAGTTTGATGTGACACCAAAGATGTCTTTATTCTCTGTATATATTTGCACAAAGTCATTACTCTCACCCCTGTAATTATTATGTGGCTCTTCTCTGAGTAGATTCCCTTTGGCTGACCATTTTCCTGCCAAGGTGATTCAGACCAAAAGCATCTCCCGCAGCCCTTATGCCAAGGTGAGAGACAGACAGACAGACAGACAGGCAGACAGACAGCCTGCCCCAATCTGTGGATCACTGTGCTGCTCAGGCATCGCTTCTTCACCCGGCTGGCAGCCGGCCCTCCCCTGCCCTGTCTGTGGCAGGCAGGTGACACTGGCCACCATCATGGTAGCTTCAGGGTCTGCCCATGGGGGGCTTTACTGCCCAGAATAAACTGTCCCGGATCAGCTGAGGCCAAAGCTGCAGCAGGTCTGTCAGCACAGGTATCATTACAGGTGTTAGATCATAGACTGTAGGTATTTTTTGATCTGTAAGTACATACAGTGCAGCTGCTGTCAGGAAAAACAGTCTCCCGCAATACAATGAATACACTGAATTTCCTACATAGGTTGTTGTTGTTGTGTTTTTTTTTTTTTAAAAAAAAAGACACATTTTATATATGTGTGCGTGTTTTTGCATATACACGCACACATATATATGACTGTATATATATGTATATATGTAAATAAGTGTCTGTGAATCTATGGATACGTGGATGTGCATCCATATATGTATATGTTTGGGTTTACATGCATATATACATTCACATATAGGCCTAAACCCAAAGCAGTTGAATTCACTGTGGGGGCAGAAATTCTCACAAGAATTGCTACATAGTCTTTTACATTCTAATTTCCACCTGTGGACACCTCCTCTGACATCATAAACTTTCTCCCTCTAAGACAAGAGGAGCACATATACAATAAGAATTGCATCACAGATGATGTAGCATGACCAGAAAACTTGATGCCTAGAAGAAAATGGAAATGTAAAGCTATTTAACATTCATAAACAGAAGATAATTTCTGGATTAAAAATAGTTTTTTTTGACTCTTTAAACAAACTCTCTTTCTGAGACTGTCATTTTTTGGGAAAATGTCACACCCCAAAAGAATACATTTTATATAAAAGTTCTTTAGCTGAAAAATACATTTTTCAGTTATTAAACAATCCTGACTGAACATATTCCTTGCCACGAGGGTGGTCAAGCAACGTGGCAGGCTGCCCAGAGTGGCTGTGGAGGCTCCATCCCCAAGGGTTTTCAAAACTGGCCTTAGCATGGCCCTGAGCCATCTCCTGCCTTAAGTGGGAGGCTGGACTAGCCCACCTTGCATTGTTTGCATGAGCCTGTGATTTTCAGCTAGTTACCACATGGAGGAAGCATGTTGTTTATGCTGGTCATATGGCAGGCTTTTAGGATTTGAAAAGTGACGAGCTCTTTCTGCAGCCCTCAGTAATGAGTAGCATATTTTTAAGCTTTCAAAGGATCCTGATGGATTCCTGTCCTCAGCTGTCACCTAATCCTGTCTTTAGCCGTGACTAATTTGTTACTTTCTGGCTAGCAGCAGGCTGAAGGATGAGGACCTGACTGAAGTGGTCCAAGCTTTTGTAGCTCTCAGAGTCTCGCTGAGGCACACGAAATGGGAGCTGGCAGCAAGCCCTCAGAAGCAAATTCAGCATCCCGTTCAGGAACAGAGACAGAAACACATGTGCCTCTTGGTCCCCGTTCTGCTCTCACAAAGCTCTGGATGTCACCTGCGAGGCCTCATTCACCCCTCTCCAGCCTGACATCACATTTGCAACGTTGGGGTCACTGAAACTCACTCCTCAAAATCCCCCGACTTGAGCAGGACCTCAAGGATGGCTGCAGGGAGCTCCTGAAGGTCTGGCACCTCGGCAGGTCCATCGGGAGGGTTTTCGAGGGCCAACCTGCTGCTGAAGGGCTGAAGCGTGTGTGGTACATACTTTGGCCACTCTTCACATTTTTTCTTGATACTGTTCTGGTTTTTATCTCTTGCTGTCTTTTCACTTCAGTATTTCCCACCTTTCATGTTCCACTTGTGCAAATAAAAAAGACGTGGTATTAAAACTAATTCATTTAGCAAAATTGTAGCCTTGGCAAAAAGTGCAATTTTCAAAGAGAGCTGGCAGCAAAATAAACATGGGAGAAAGTAAAAAGGGAGCACTACCTTTTCCTTTGAGCTGCCGAAGTTGTCTTTGATCTTACTGGAGCTAATTTTTATCCAGAAGAGGAAAAGAAAACTCAAATGCAAAGTGACATGGCTGTTTACCTAGGAACTGTATATTTCACAAGAAGAAAATCATCTCATTCAGAGTAGGAAAAGTCTGACATTCTTCAGACATCATGGTATTGAATAGAGATAAATTCACAAGGGAAGTAATGCGAAGGTATGAACAGCCCATTGCCAGCCCCTAACTGCTATTTGTACTGTGCTTCTCCAACAAGAAATCAAATGGTGTGGTAACAGCCAAGAAAACTCTGGCTTGCACGTCACCATATAAGCCGGAAATTCCAGTAATGAAAATATAATCCTGCCATAAAAAAACAAAAAAACCCAAAACAAACCAAAAAAAACCACAAGCAGAGAAAATAAGAAAATATGTTTGCAGCTCTGAGGAAGGAAGAACTATACAGAATTGCAATGCCTTCTTTGCACCTGTTAAACTCAGTAGCAAAACCATGTAGTATATTATTTCCACCCCCCAAGGGACCAATATACTTTAGCTTTTTCTTATTCACAATGACTGTTATAATAATCCCTTTTTTCACATACTCATAACATTCTGGAAAAACAATTTAATTTGGGGACTAAAAAATTCTTTAAATCTGGTCCCAGCCCAGAGACATTTCTGGAAATTTGAACAAGATACTGTCAAATATTTCTGACTTATGTGTAGGTGTCTGTCAAAACACAAAATTCTTTAGGGTTTTCTTTCATTTTCTAATTCACAATGTAAAACAAGGTCATATTTTTAACATAGAATTTTTCTCCCATACCTATACTCTTTCATGGACAAATAAATCTACTCCTTGTAAGTGATTTGAAAATTGATTTTTTTAATGTATAGTAGAGAAGCATGTTAAAAACATTCAAAGCTAAGGATGGTTATGATTGCCATATGAAGTTAGAAATTTTAGAAGGTTTCTGTATCAGAAAATCCATTTTTCCAGATACTCACCAATGCAGAGATGCCATGGTGAAATATTTTTGGTCATGTGGAAAGCAAAAGTAGGTAAAAGAAACAGAAAAAAATTAACATCACACCTCATTTTTAAAGTTAAAAAAACCAAAACAGTCACAAAATCACTTCTCAAAATTACTGTCATGTTCAAACATACTCAGGATTTCGGGTAGTGTCAATACTGGAAAAAAAATTTTGCTGGTAACCTAGTCACAAAATATTGTGCCATTTGTTGAATATAGGCTCTGGTCGATGTTATTGAAATTAAAGTTTCTTTAAGGATCTTGTAAGCACAGGAGATCCTTTCCTTCCTGCAGAACTGGAAATGTTAGTGGCTACGAGCACAGCATGTACACCCGCACAGAGATAACCTTTTGTCAATAATTGTGTCAAATTCACATGGCCCATGCTCAGGGGAGCATCCCCAGGCGGGTGGGTGGGTGGCTGGGACTCCCTCCCCTCTGCGCTGGATCTGTAAGGCCGTAGCAGCCAGGACCCCTGACCCAAGGGGTCTCCCACACAAGTCCCAAAATGCTGCTATTCCCAGCGAAATGTGTCCGTGATGCCGGAGCTGGAACCCTGCTCTTACTACAAATGCCTTGTGATTTTCAGTGACCGCAAGTGGTCAAGTCCTTAGTTTTAAATGTCATCCATAAACCGGGATAGGTTCACCAAGATCAAAATGAAATGCCAGAGAGGAGGGAGAGGGACGTGGATGTCTGGAAAACTAGTCCTTACAGAAGAAAAGAGTTGAAATTCCCCACGGACTGTCTGGCTTTGTGTGTTGAGTGTCATTCACTTAAATTGGTCGCCTGGTGTAGTTGTATCTGCTATAATTGCAGCAGATTGCAGCTGCCGAAAGATCTCCTGTATGCATACCCTTTTATTATGGCATATAAGCACAACATTTCCAGTAATTTAGGGGCAGCTAAAATCTCCCATTCCTTGGAAGCTGCCTTCCCTGTAGTAGTTTATGCAGCATCACTGGAGTGATACAAACCAGACTGAAGTACAGCAGTTACTATGTTAGAAGTTGATGTCACTAGCTATAAACTCCTACTTGACATTTAAAAAAACACCAGCCTGTTAAAATCTGAAAAATAAATGCCCAGAACTGTACTCAAAGTTCAATTAACCTCCCCCCGTGTTTTTGTCTCTCATTGAACTCGTGTCAATTTGATGGTTTCTGTCTAGCCTAATAAAGGCTTGTGATATAGATTCTTCTTATCATCCTTTGAAGCTATAACTTTTCTTTTTTAAGAAAAAGCAGGTTCTTTTCCATAATATTCTTTCATAACTACTTGAAAGGCAGGATGATTTATGGTAAAAGAGGCACAGACTGAGCAGCTTGCAACCACCAAGCCATGGTGATCTCAATGTCACTAATTTTTCCAATATTCAATGTTTTTCAAGAAGCACCCTCTACTGGAATTGTCTTTCATTAAAAAGAGGTAAATTACCAGCTTTCCTGGTTTTGGAAGGACACTTGAGAATCTGAAGTGACTGCAGAAACCTTGAGGCAATTAAAAAAGAAAAAACTATTTTCATTCTCATGAAATCTTAAAGCAAGCCCATGATTTCTTAGGGTATTCTTCATGAGTTTTGATCTCTCACAGCTGGTAGTACTGTATTTTTTTCTAACTATGACGTGGCTTCTCTTTCTCATTATTTAAATGTAATATTTTATGAGTCAATAGAGACTCAGCCCTTGAAGTTATGCAATTATAAGAGAAATTTTTGGCTCCCCATTCCCCCTCCCCATCATTGTAGACAAAACCTTGAAAATATAAAGCCTAAAAATAAGGATGTGAAGACAAAAAAAAAACCCAAACAAACAAACAAACAAAAAACCCCAAACAAATCCAAACCAAACACCAAATAATGTGCTACATTTTTTCTAAAAGAACCTCTTGATACTTATAGCCTTGTGGAGAGCCAGCTTATGGATTTTGGACCCATCAGGCGAGCACTACTGCTAGTTAGCACTCAGATGAGTAATTGGGTTGTTATTTTTCTTTTACGGTGCCTTGCAAATAGAAAGCACTGCTTGCCAACAGTGCCACATATTGTTTATGCTTTTGTATTCCTTTATTAGTTGTATTACCGTGAAGCCAGGAAGCCTGCGGTAATCACAAGCCTGATCCATTAGTTACTACACATAGCACAAGTGAACCTCTTCCCTAAAGACCTTATGGTCTAAATGGATTGCCCTGGTCAATTTGTTCAGTTAAGGGGCATCTTGTTTCCATTATCTTTGTTAGTGCAGGGGCACCAATTACATTTTATCCAACGATGGCCCAGGGGGCTCAGAGGGGGCATGACTTTAGGCGGGCAAAGGGAGCTGGCACTCATCCTGCGCTGGAAGAGGCTCTCAGGGGTGGCTGAGCTCTTGCTCCAGGTGGGGCTGCCAATAGGCAGGGAAAGCAGAGGGCTCTGCAGGCTGCTGGGCAACAGCACAGTGCGGCAACATTTACCGGTGCTTGATATACTCCCCAGCTATGCTTTACACCATCCTCTATGGGTTAAGTACACACACTTACAGCAAAATCCAGAAGCTAGCCAAGGTATGGCGGCATCTACCAGTATTGAGGTAGCGCCTTAGCCTTCCTATAGCCAAGCTATAGAGGTTCTCTGTTGGTTTGGATAGGGCATCCACGACAGCACAAACATAGAACCGTTGTGTCCCAAGCAGAACAGCCATGCCCTCTCTCCTCCCCTCTCCCTTAAAAAGAAATACAACTCAGAAAGCGTAGATAACCAAAAACGAAAAAATACCCCCATTGAAACACTAACCAGAATAAGAACCGGCAATGTAATAACGTTACTGATTTCCAATCTGATCCTAGTCAGGTTTTGCAAGACCTTGTGTCTGCCAGTCATTCACAGACTTTTCAGAGCAGCTCCAAGCCATGCCTGACTGCAGAGCTGAAAACTAGAGAGCTGGTAACACAGGAGCTGCTGGTATGGACGGTCATCTGCCCAGCAAGGAAGATATTTATTTATAGAAAAGCCTTTGAACCAGACCACTACATTTTAACGTAGTAATAACAAGTTATAGTGAATTCAAAGAGTGGCAGGGTGTAACACAGCCATGCATTATATACCCCATTGTAAATGGTCTCTGAGGGAAAGCCTGTAATTTAGGGAGGTTTGAATGGCAAAACCTGGGTCATTGTAACAGATACTTTTTCTTAGTTATTTTTATGGAGAGGGTGAAAAAGAAAAACTGCCCTGAAGAAGTCAGGCAGCGTGTGTTTTCATTCAACCTTAGTTAGCTATGAAACCTCGCAGAGCTCAATGCCCCTTGGCCAAATATTTGTTCTAAGATTAATTGTTCACACAGGAACTAAACAGCAACTTGCTGAATGTGAAGTTTTAAAGGTGATTTCTGTTCCTCCTCAGGACATTTTTCTCATGTGTTGCTGGCTCTTTCATATTTTCTGTCACCTTCAGGAAGCAGGATTCAAGCAGAACCAAGGAAATGGCTTTTCTGTTTGTTTGTTTGTTTTTAAAGTTCATCCACCTATGACTTGTTTTTTAGGATGACTATAACAGGAGAGCCTCAGGGCTCCGTTCAGAGGTCCTCACTGCATTAGATCACTGCAGTGCCAGCACTTGGCAGGTAGCGTACCCCAGAGCACAGCCCCGGAGCAAAAGCTGGCAGCTGCCATCCCCACGGTGAAGCACCTCAGGTAGCTGACCTGGTCAAGTTGAAAGCTACAGAAAAGAACAGAAAAAAAAAAAAAAAAAGTAAGGAGGGAAACAGAAGCTCAGACAGAGAAATCCTGGCTGCCTGGAAGTCAGTGGTCCAGCCCTGCTTCCACGGAGTTAGTTTTTTGTCCAGGGAGGAGTGTGACATAGGTATGTCACATAACCCGGGTGGAGAGCAAAGAGAAAAGTTTGCCCTTACTCCTTCTACAGCCCCCAGTTTTGACAGACCACTTCTTCAAAAGCCAGCCAAACCTTAAATTTAATCTCCTCTAACCATATAGTCAATTCAGAGTAAGTTGTTCTTCTTTACCTCAGTAACCTGCATCTGAGACTCATTTTCTGGCCAGATGTAGATGTTCCCCATCTTGTTCTAGTCCCCATACCTGCATCTTAAGTTTCTCTTAAGCAGTTCATTTTTCACTCCCTCTCTTCTCTACACAGAGGATATGTATCACAGGCAATTTTCCTCTTCTAGTCCGAGGCTGTAAATACATACGCCTCCGTGAGTACAGCCATCAAGAGGCGAAGATTACTGTCCAAGGGTTCTGTTGTGGGTGGCCTTTGCTGTACAGCAGCACCAGAGAAAATACTCTTTCACAAATGTTAAAAAGTGAGAGAAACAACCAACCAAAGCCAAAGCCAAATATTAGAAACCAAGATCTGAAAAAGTAAGATTTCAGTAATGCCATAGAGTGCGTCCAGGTTATCATCGTTGAATAGGAAATTAAGTATGAACCCGTGTAGCACAACACTGCTTCCTTGTCACTAAAAATTAATTCTTTTCAAGTGAATTTAAGATCTGATCTCCATCTGCCTACTATTTAATGACATTCTACCCAGAATATGTCCTAATTTCATCTGTATGATCGGTCTCAGCTCTCTTATCCTAATTTCCTGTTGATACAGAATAATTGTAACTATGAACTAGAACTCTTGTGTGAGAAGAGCAAGATTTTTGTCTGTTTTTCATGGATTACGCTTATAGACTGAATAAATTAGAAAAATAGAAGGAAATATTGACTTAACCACCACTTTTATTTATCCTTGTGTTTAGACAAGAATTCTTCATAGCCCTGTTCTCTGGCTTCCAACAGACACTTGCTTCCCAAAACTAACATTCAAAAATGAGGTTTTGTCACCAGAACCCCAAAATAGTGAAAAAATCACATGCCTTTAAAATTGTACAGAATAAGCTGTTCGCATTTTTTTTTTTTTTTTTTTTTTTTTGTACTTTCTCAAATCAAGCAGTAAGTTACTTGTGGAATACTTTAGAATTACAAACTTTTTTTTTTTTTTTTTTAAACAAATTTTCCTTTCTTTTTCTTTTGGAAGGAATGCAAAATGGCAGAACTATATTGAATATCAGCAGAACCAAATGCTGAGGAACCCAGTAAAGTTACCTACTCATGACACCAGTTGAAAGGGAAAGTGTCATCAGTATTAGGTGTTTTAAAGAAAGATGAGTATAAGGCACATGCTATGGTGAGCCTGATTCTCATTTACTACCAATCACTTCTTCATTACTCCACAAAGCAACCTACCTGAAAGTGAATATTAACATTAAATGAGAATTAGGCTCTCTACTATTGAAACTGAAGCCAAAACCAACTAAACAGAATCCAGACAGCATTCAATACATTGAGCATTGTTTCAGATAATAACTAGAAAGTGATAGTTAGCCGCTTTTCCTAGAATGCCTAATTAAACCCCTATGGTGTAGCATATTGGTACTAGCAACCTCTTTTATGGGAAAAGACTGTTTAGATCTATTAATTGAGTTAAAGGAACAAACCACCAATTTAATTTCACATTCGCTAACACTGATTAAATGAAAAACATGAGAAAGCACTGCTACAATTTACATTGCAGCATTAGGGTGGAAAAGGAAAAGCAACTTTAAGTGACAATCAGTGTCTCCGTGGGTTTTAGCTGCAGAGTATGAATTGTAATGTGAAATATGTGCTCAGGACTGAAGGCCAGAGTACCCATGTCTGCTACATTATATGGTTTGAGTTGTTTTAGAGCATACTTAAATCTTTTTTTAGGATCTAAATTAGTAATATTACCATCATGCAGTAATGTCTGGAGTTTTTCTGACATTCACATTCAAAGCACAGTCCAGTGTGTGATCAATGCGAGTTAAAGACCTTTGCAAATGCAGAGTCTGGCTGAGTTTCACATACACATCTCTGCTAATGTCTCCCCTATCTCGACAGTCTAATTTAACACTACACTAAATGCGCTATTCATAGAGTTCTTGTACAAACAATTCAATTTGCACTAACAGTCATTCAACAACACTTTTCCATCTAATCTGATGTTAATATTGATGTTATATAAATACATTATGTGATCAGAAAGAAATTGCTAACAACCAGTGCCCTCTGGATGATAATACCAGTTATTAACAAGAAAAATTCCAAATACATTTTTTTTTCTCCCCACAGCCTTCTGAGACAAAAACCAGAGAAAAATTGTGCATGCAAATTGACTTGAATTTGGCATAACTAGACACTGAGATTCGCTGTGTGAAATATGGGTTTTATTTAAAACAAGCCATTAGTGCAGCTGTTGAAAGTGTTTAAATAAATCTAATTGCTACTAAGCTATGTTTTCAGAAAGTAATATTTTGTGGGTATCATTTTGGTCAGAGATCTGTAACACAGAGATAAATATTATTTAAAATATTTATTTTACACTCCGGAGGCTCAAAAAATATGTCAAAATCAGACACAGTTCCTGGCCAAGATCATGACTGGAATTGATCCAAATATAAAAACAAGTGCAGCTAAAACCATGCAGCTATTTCCTGGATTTGTGGGTGAACATGCCAGCCTTTGCCTTTTATATCTTCCTAACAGCCAAGTGTTTTTCCATACTTCCTTGCCTTGCCTAGCCTCCCTTCTTTCAGACAGGGCATGCAAGGAGCATAAAGTGTCAATAGAAACAACAGCTCCAGCCTTCGTATCAGGGGAAGATTGGCTCGTGCACAGGAGGACACTTTGAACAGCACGGTAAGGAAGGTTAATCATGCCTAATCGGCTGCACTCACCCAGCCCACTGCAGCACAGAAATCCTGGAAAACCGGGTGCTCCCGATGATGACACAGGGCAGGGAACGTTGTGCCTGTGATTGAATCAGGAATCGAAACCTGCAGCACCTCGTTTCTCTCCATTATCTACACAGGGAGACCTGCATGACTAGGTTGGATTTAGACAATTAATTTTTAACTTCTGAAGTTAGGTGTGATGAACCTAATCTGAAATTACCACGGGAAACAAAAAATGCAAACCACATCTTCCACTCTTAGACTGGATAAAGATAAGGGTGTAGGACCAATAACAACACTCACTGGGAGTAGCTAATCGCACCATTGAATTCAACATGTGACCTTTGCGTCATCGTCCTGCTTTTGCTTCAAGGTACATAGTTTTATGCAACTTTTGGCCCTGCTCAGGAGAGAAAAAGGTAGACTTCTACAGTGCTCTACTACAGTGCTCTATGTAGCACAATTCTAACTATCCCATCCCAACCATTCTTCCACTTCTGCATATGCATATGAGTATAGGTAAATCACCCTTTTTTTTTTTTTTTTTTTTTTTTTTTTTTTTTCCCTAGGTCAAATGGCCAAAAGGAACTAATAATAGAAGCCCAACCTTCTGCGAATTTGGAGAGGCAATACAATTTCCTCCAGCAACTCCAGCATGTGATACAATGACTTGTGCTTGAGATGGAGCATATCTTTTCAAAGTTTTCACATTTGTTGTGAAAAGTTGTAACATCTATTAATGGTGTCTACTTAAAATACTGTATCTTATCCCATGTTTGATTTTATCAACATCCAGATTCCAGATCTGGTGCCTGTGACTCCAAAATTAAAGAACATTTTCCTACTGGATATGTTTTCCTCAGGTGATTATACACATATATACACACATATACACTCATCAGGATCAAGTTCAATCTCATCTGAAGAGGGAAAGGGATAAAACCAGGCTTGCAAAAGATAAGCCTGGGGGCCACACGCTGATGGTTGAGGGATGGTGTGTTAGCAAGGCCCTTCGACCTGCCATCTCAGTGGAGGTAGGGGATGGAGAGCCATGCAGCAGCAAAGAAGCAAGGGCTATTTATATTTTAGAAACCATGGAAGCACCTAAGAACAGTTACATAGGAATTAGAGCTTCTCCCCCTAAAAAGGTGGCGGGACCAATAGCCCAACTGAGGTGCATCTCCACCAATGCACGCAGCATGGGCAACAAACAGGAGGAGCTGGAAGCCACTGTGCAGTAGGAGAAATACAATATAGTTGCCATTGCAGAAACATGGTGGGATAACCATCATGACTGGAGTGAAGCAACGGGTGGCTACAAACTCTTCGGAAGGGATAGGCAAGGAAGGACAAGTGGCAGGATAGCCCTGTATGTTAGGGAGTAGTTCGATTCTCTAGAGCTTAATGATGGTGAAGGTAGGGGTGAGTGTTTATGGGTAAGAATCAGGGAGATGCCCAACAAGGCAGATATCATGGTGGGAGTCTGTTATAGACCACTCAACCAGGATGAAGAGGCAGACGAAATATTCTATGACCAGCTTGGAGAAGTCTCACAATTGCTAGTCCTTGCTCTCGTGAGGGACTTCAGCTTACCAGGTGTCTGCTGGAAAAAAAGATACAGCAGTGAGAAACCAGTCCAGCAGGCTCCAGGAGTGTATGGAAGAGAACTTCCTGACACAGCTGGTGACTGAGCCAACTAGGGAAGGAGCCCTGCTAGACCTGCTGTTTGTGAACAGAGAAGGACTTGTGGGTGATGTGATGGTTTTAGGCTGTCTTGGAAGTAGCAGTCACGAAATGATAGGTTTTTTGATACTTGGAGAAGTAAGGACAGGGGGGTCAGCAGAACTGCTACCTTGGATTTCTGGAGGGCAGACTTTGGCCTGTTTAGGAGACTGGTCTTGGGAGGCAGCCCTGAAGGGCAAAGGACTCCAGGAAGGCTGGACATTCTTCAAGAAGGAAATCTTAAAGGCCCAGCAGCAGACCCTCTCCATCCACTGAAAGATGAGCCAGCAGGGAAGAAGACTTGCCTGGGTGAGCAGAGAGCTTTGGCTGGAACTTATTCTTCAAGAAGGAAATCTTAAAGGCCCAGCAGCAGACCCTCTCCATCCACTGAAAGATGAGCCAGCAGGGAAGAAGACTTGCCTGGGTGAGCAGAGAGCTTTGGCTGGAACTTAGGAAAGAGAGTTTATTTTATGACCTTTGGAAGAAGGGGCGACCACGACAAGGGTGTTGTGAGGTAATGCAGGGAGAAAATTAGAAGGGCCAATGCCCAACTAGAACATAATCTGACTGCTGCTGTAAAAGACAATAAAATTGTTTCTAACAGTAGATTAGCAACAAAAGGAGGGCTAAGGAGAACCTCCGTCCTTTATTGGATGTGAAGGGAAACGTAGTAACAAAAGATGTACAAAATGCTGAGGTACTTAAGGTACCTCAGCTGAGGTACTCTTGGTAACTCAGGTAACGCTGAGGTACTCTTTGCCTCAGTCTTTAATGATAAGACCATTGTTTTTTCCAGGTACCCCCCCGAGCTGGAGGACAGGAATGGGAAGAAGAATGAAGCCCCTGTAATCCAAGAGGAAAT